>JAINUG010000247.1:1167500-1352166 GCA_029706075.1 Aldrovandia affinis
CGTCCACATCTCGACAGATGGCGTGCAGACTGTTCAGCCATACACGGCGTGATACGAAAAAGCACATGACCCGAGAGGAGCTCTTGGTGTTTGAGTTTAGTAAATGATGAGAATTAGATTATTTTTACCCTGTCTTTGAGAATATAGACTTGTGGGGAGATATGGAAGCCAAATGAGTTTGTTACATAATAAAAACCTTCAGTGCATTAGTCCCAGTTTGGCTCTAATAGTTTGTTTAAATGTTTTACATTTTATCTTATATATATGGGTTGTGTTAATTTATTTGACCATTAAAATATATATATTTCCTCCCTCCCTCCATCTCTCTCTCTTGTCCAGGCGTGATCGCTCTGTTCTGCCGTCAGTATGACATCATCAAAGACAACGAGCCTAACAACAACAAGGACAAAGCCAAGAACTCGTCTGAGTGCAGTACCCCCGAACACCCTACAGGGGGGCTGTTGCGCAGTAAGGTATAATCCGCTCCCAACCCCGCCCCCTACGGCCACCTCCAGTCCCCCGGGCAGGTGAATCGCCCCGGCGACCAACACTTCCACACCTCCGGCACCCAGCCCCCACCTGCATCGCTCCAACAGCAACCCCCACCCCACCTAACCCCACCACCCTTCTCTCACCCGGATCCCACCCCACACACTAAAACTGCACCCAAAACTTCAGCACCCCCCCCCACATCCCAAACCCAGCAGCAGCAAAGCCTCCTCCCACCTTCCCGTCACCTCCTCAGGTCACCTGTACTAATCAGAGAATGATCCATCACATTATCACAGCCCATTCAAAAGGAGAAGAAGATCAAAACAGCCATCCCGTTTCATAAAGACTGGATCATGTGCAGTTATTACCATTGTTCAACCAACAGCTAGAATCACACCTTTATTGAAATATATGTTTTTTTGTTTATTTCTCAATAGTCTTTCATTGTTCAAAGTATTAAATTAGACCCCATTTTAGGTAAATCAACCCCCCCACCTTCAAGAACCTTGAACCCATAAGCACCATGCCACTTTGTGATACCACTGAACCCCACTCCTTAAATATAAGGACATTGTTTAAGACCAAGAACTCCCACCCAGCCCGTAAACCAGGGCCGTTCAATTCCAGGCCTCAAGGTCCACAGTGTTTGCAGGTGTTTTTGACAACCATGCATTACACCACCTGATATCACTCATTGGGCCCTATTTTCGTGCCGGCGCGAAGTGGCGTTATGCCCTAGCGCGGGTGAATTGCCAGTTCCGTCTGTTGCAAACGGAATATTTCCCGTCTCCGCCGAGTTTGGCAATTTCGTGGTGTGCAATGAAGGCGTTTGCGCGACTATGGGCTGGGCAGCGCAATAGGGGGTGTGACTATGAAAACAGTCGGCGCTATGCGTTTGGTGTCAAATAATGCGTTTGCGTTAACGTCCAACTAGACCACCTCTTAGCGGAAATGCTGGCGTCTGTGCAATTTGGTGACTTTATTGATGCGCACATATGAACATAAGGTGTAAACAGGATTTTTATACGCAATGTGGATTCCCTGGGGTCTGCACACATGTGCAGTTGCACACACCATCTGTATCATTTATGTGAATCGGAAGGGGGTCCACTCCATTAATATCCAGGTGGTTTGTGATGCACACTCCAGGGTGACACATGTAGGCCTACTGCATGACGAACATAAATGAAACAGGCCTAGTTGCAGTTGTGAGTTTGTTTTTTATTGCTTTCCATTGAACAATTACATTAAGTTAGAAGAAAAGAAACATTGTTTTTTTTAAGTTGGAAAGCCTACAAATAAGGAAAAAAAGATGGTAAAATAAAACACTTTCTTTTAACAATGTAGGTCTCAAAATATAAACTCAAATCATGAAAATAACAAATTAATGTGCACCTTGTTTTCCCCCTCTGATTTGCGCCCCAACTTTTCCGCACCTCCTCGCTCTCCTCTTTTGAGAAGTGCTGCTGGTGCAGCCGTGCAAAACTGTCATGTCAGGAAATTGCCAAAAATAGGCAAAATAGGGCCCATTAGCTCACATCCTGGACCAAGGAGGTAAACAAATTATTGAGCTCAGGTGGTGTAGTGCATGGTTGTCGAAAACACCTGCAGACACTGTGGCCCTCGAGGCCTGGACTTGAATAGCCCGGCCCTGAACTATAGCAAAATACTATACTGTAATAATATAATACGATAATACTATAGCAACTTTTTGATGAAACTCTGCCTGCCTGTCTCTGTCCCCTCCCCCTCCACTGATAGGCCTTTACAGCTATAGATAAATGTTTTATGTTCTGTGTGATCACTAGAGGCCCCCACCCTCCCCCAATCTCTTCAACTGCAGTCAGGTCTTTGGAGGGAATAAAACATTTTTCCTACATTTTCTGAAGAGGCTGTAGTATAAAGTGTCTCAGTTTCCGCCAGTAAATCCTGCAATGAGAAGGAACTCGAGAGGTTTAGACTTTAGCACAGCATCACAGCTGGAGGTGCATGGGATCATGCCATTAAGCATGTGGCAGGATGCTGCTTTGCCCTTGCTGGCAACCATATCCACTGCAGAAAGACATCCTGCTTGAGGTTTTGGCTGCAGTCCTCTCCGCTAGCAGTGTTTTGTTGTTAAGTGTTGTTGTTGTTTTTGTCTTTCCAGTTCCCCAAGAACAACAGGAAACCATCTGTGAACATCATTGAGGTGTGACTGCTCATTCGCAACGCAACAAAGGTTCGACTGATCCAAAATTAAATGAATTAAATAAATACATCGGCCCACTCATGCTGGGAAGAACCGTGAATTCTGGGAGTGTCCTCTAAGCCTGCCCTTTCAAGCAGCCGGGCGGGGGTTTACTCTGGGCGGTTCTCCGGGTAGCTGGGCCAGGCTGGAATGAAGCACCCAGGCGTCATGGCGGAGAGATGCTGGACTGGGCCAGACAGGCCTGGGGGGGATACGGCCTTAGTGTGGGCAGAGATAAGGCTGGGGGGGCTACAGATAACGGCGAAAAGACCATTTTCCTCCCCTCGCACGCTCTTATCACTGATCTGCCGCTGTATAGGCCTGTCGAGGCCAAGAATGCGGTGGCAAGGACACCCTGCGCCGCATTTGAAACTGTACTTACCCGCCCCTCCCCCCGTCGTGCATTACCTGTTTCACTATTGCTCTTGTTTTAAAAAATAATTATCTTTTTGCTTCGTGGGAAATGAAGGACTGAAACCAGGGACCGCGCAGGATTTAGCAGCGGCAGTGGACGCGCTCCGTGATCCTCTCCTTGGATTTTGATTTGCCGGCGATCTCCAGGACGTACCTCCGAGTGCTCGCTCCCTATCGGGACGTGTGGGAACTGTCCAGACTGCTGCTCATTTCAGAGACCACCGCAGCGGCAGTGTGCAGCTCGGACACCAGGACCGAATCGCATCTCGTGTTTGTGCCTATCCTCCCCTCCTTGAGTTTATCAAACAACAGATTACATTTTTTTTTAAATTATTTTTTCGACGGCGGGCTTCATTGAGTACGTCAACCATCGAGCCCGACATCCTCTGAACATCGCGAGATCACCATCTCCAATAAGCACATGACCGGAAACTACATGGACACAAAATTATATCACTGTTATTATTGTTGCTGTTAATAGCATTATTTGCTCAGATTATCATTTGTAAAGCTGGCTGATGTCTTTCAGACCGCTGGGCCCAGGATATTGCCTTCGCTAATTTGTAGGTGTGCATTTTAAAAGTAAAATCCACTGAAAGGCACCTCCTCTTCTCCAGGGACCTGTTCCATGTCAGTCCCCATTGTCTGTCCCTTCTAATACCTGACCTACATGCCAGCCAGAGTTTTGTGATGCGACGGCTGATTTAAGGAGTGGAAAAAGACTGTACTCGTGGAGCTGAGACTGGTTTGGCACAGGGTGGGGACCAGGGAAAAAAGCCAGGGGGGGCTGGTGAAGTCTTCAAACGTCAGCAATAAGTCCCCATGGGACACTGAGTCACGTTGGGTACAACTGCCTGCAGTACCCACCTGAGGCCGGGGGGCACTCCTCACCTGTCTGAGTCACCATTCTGTGTCCCAGCGCTCACCAAAACGTGCTCCTATGCTCAGCTTTAACCACTTTTAACCCCCTTTCCTGGGTTAAGGGGCGTGCGGGTGTGAGTCTCGACTGTAACGGACTCTGTATCGCCCTCTCATTCCACCATCACTCTCAATCACTTTCATTCACCTTGGCACCGTTGGTTTAAAAGAAAGGTGCACTCGTGATTAATTGAAGCGGCTGTTTTGGGTCTTTCGTTCCCGATGGTAATAACCCCCTCGCTAATGTGCTTGTTAGTGTGCAAACTCTTCTTTTTTGTGTCAGTATCGCTGTGTGATAGCAAGGGCTTCTGTATCATAACCTTTAAAGGGAAATATTACACACACACACACCTACAGTGAACCCTCCCCATATGTCCGGTGACTTTGCACACCTGTGACAGGTGCAGTTTGAGGCGGGAGGAGAGGAGGGGCTTCTGTGGGTGTGCAGACACCCCCCCTCACTCTCAGCCCAGGAATGTGTGTTCTGGAATATTTTGTAAAACTGCCTTAAAATCCTGATTTGTTAAAGCTGTGCATTGGTATGGAACAACACTGCTCCACCTTTTGTGGTTTTTACATTTAAAATTCTTTTTTTTCTGTTTTGTATTGTTCGCTGTACAAGGAAAGCGCTGTTGCAAAAAAAGTTGTTTGCTTGTCTTAAGACTTAGTTTTTAAAGATGAAGAAAGACGGAATGTAACTTTGTGTTTTGTGCTGAAGGTCTTTGTAAAGTGCGGTGATGGTTTTATCTCACCCGCCTCACGGGCCCTTCCAAAGCTGTTTATTAGTCGCTTTCAATTCTTGTATGCCACTTCGACTTGGCACCTTATGCTAAGACTTTTTGGGAGTGTGTGCGTTTATTGTGTTACTGTATGAGGCTGGGATCACACCAGAAGCGTTTTCCAAAGCGGCAACAACCTTGGAGATCTTTATGACTCCAGACCCCTCCAAAAAACCCAGATTTCTGAATGGTGACAAAACTGAAAATGATTCTTTTATGTTTAAACAGCCATAAATTAGCTTAATGCCCAATACACATTTTTCTGATTTTTATAAGATAGCGGAGGCAAAAGGCATCTTCACGTTCGACGCAGAGCTCTTTTTTTCGTTTTGCTTCTATTTTTAATGGAAATTTCAACTTTCTACGTTTCTACTTCCAGGGGGCGCTCCGTTCTGGGGGGTCCACCTGCCTTTCTGCACACTGACTGTGTAGCTGCTGTCTGTCTGGTCTTTCCCCAGTCCAGGGAGAGCTCTCTCCGGGCGACTCACAGCCAGACGAGACGCGGGAGAGGAAGGGTGTGCGACCCCAGAGCGATGATGAACATTTCCGCCCACCCAAATCAACTCTTAATCTCAGATCACTCAGTTAATGGAAAAACAAGCATAGTTCCGGCGAAATCAAAGAGAATGAAGAGAGTGAGAGAGGCTGAGAGATGAGAGTTTGACTGATACGATGGTTGTAGACAGAGCTGGCGATAGGATTTCTAGGCCCAGGGTTCTGCTGCATTACCCCGGCATATTAACAACCCTGAGCTGAAGGTGGAAAACATCTCTCCAAAAAATGACTTATAAATAAATAGGTAAACACCGTTCCAGTGCCACAGCTCTGCGCCGATCGATTGGAGATAAATAACAGAAAATGATGACGATCTCCTTGGACGCTTTCTTTGAACTATAGCCATAATTGCAGCTGTCGAGTCTAAATCCATCAAGCCAGGCACCTGCTCACACTCTTTTTTTATCTGCGTTTGCAGCCTCTGTGCAGGATGCCCTGGAAACACACACACACACACACACACACACAAGAGCCTCACAACGTTTAAACCCGATTTTCACAAGCAGCGCGAAACCTTACCAGCCAGACTACTTCACTGCAATGCAATAAGAATAAATGCTTTTAAAAAGAGGTGCAATTGATTTAAGCTAACGGTTTCTTTGGCTGCTTGCGCCTGGCCAGTCTTGCTCGTCTAGGACTTTGACCGTGTATTCAGCGATTGGCGCTCAAAACCGCTGATGTAAAGTTAACGACAAACTGTCGAGCGGGCGTGTTATTGTGTTAATCCATTTACTGAAGAACAAAAAATCTGAAAAAACACCACATTTAGCAGAAATTAAACGTGTAATCCTCATTAAATGTACAATCATTGAGCAATCACCCGAGAACAAAAACTAATAATGTGTTTGCTTCGTTCCCGAGATATTTGAGTAGGCTATAGCCTACAGATTACTATCTTAGATTTGTCATTATTATCGGGAGTAAATGTTTTGGTTCTAACTACAGCCTGTAACAATACTAACCAGATTCTTAGACACATCCAGACAGTAAAATATAACGAATATCATCTCTAAATATGTATGTTTTTTTAGAGCTTTCAAAGCAGTCCCTCCACTCTTCGTAATATGAGAGGGGATTTGACTAGCCTGTCAAACGATACGATCATGTGTCGTGACGATGACGTCTAATTATTTTATTTTATCTAGGAAGGGGAGCTCAGCTCGCGTGCAATTATGTATCACCGCGTCTTCAGCTAGCGCACAAACTGCGGGCTTTTAACCTGGCAACAGATCGCCCAATCTGCGGTCAAACTGGCCAGAGGGCCCAAGGCCGAAACGACCATATATATTGGGGGGGACATCCCCCAATATTCAGATATGCTCAAAATGTCCCCCCCAATATATAGCCTAGCTGATATATTTTTTTAAATGTCCCCCCCAATGTTGACTCCATGGTTACGGCCTTGCAAAGAGGCAACTCTCACCAGCAGCTAACGGTGCGTTCGCACTTTTGGTGGATCTTCTGCCGTTTCGATTTGCTATCAGTAGCTATGTTTGAATTAGGCCATTTTAAGCGAATAGTCATATTGTATAAAAAAAGTTTGTCGACATAGAAACAACAACCGTCGGTAAACATTGCTCAATATCGACACAAAGTTTATACGCTCGACATGGTGGGATAATTTTGTTGTGGATACAATATGTTGTGCGACCAATAGTGGTGGAAACGTTTTTTTTTTTACCGTATAATTGTTGATGTTGCGCATAAATTTGAAGTCTTGTGAAAATATTTTAATAAGCTGCTTAGCCTACATTCTTTTTACGACCTTTAAGTTGCTCGCTTGAAATTCGTTTGACAAGTGAATGGAAACAGCTAGTAAGCCTATGGGCTGTGATTTGGGGCGAATGCCTATTTTCAATGCCAACAGTAAAATTGTACTACATTTCCTTTGCTTTCCGCAGCACAACGGTGGTCACAAGATGTAGGCTAAATGAGTGATGAGCGGAATGCGTTGTTTACCCCTTGCGGTTGGTAATGCCTGCTTGGATGTGTGAAAGGGGCAGCAGATTTTCCACAAAAAAAACGTAGACCACTCGTTTGGGGAGCGTTGTTCTGGAAGCCATGGGGGAAAGCAGTGTTTTTTGTGCGGGTGAGAGATACCTCGCCCGCTCGTAATACAGATTTCTACCTTTTTCTCCGTGATGACCCCGTCTCCAGACATGACGAGCAGTAGTAATGAAATCAAGGTGTTTTCAAACAAAGGTCGTTGTGGAAGCGTGGAAATCGTTGACGTGGCGACACCTTCTTCAAAGTGAGCCTGGATTTCTAAACCTAAAACAGGATTTACACAGCCACAATGTGGTAAAGTTCAAGCGACGGACAGTGGCGTGGGCCTCCCCAACCCCCCCTTTTTGATCTGAAAGCAGAAGTTGGGTATTTGGCGCTTAACATAAATCCTACCATATCCTTTAAAGCGACTAAAGCGATTTCCTTCGGGACACTCAAAGGTTGAGGTTTTAACTAAACTGAGTGAATAACTAAACTATAATGATAGTCATAATCACAGGTCAAGTTGAATGACGTTAGATCATTATTTACATGATAACTTTGTACCGCCGCAAAAAAGATTTTATCAAGAAGCATGTAAGAAATGAAGGAATGCTTAAATGTACTCCATCCTGTTTATATTTAACGTATGGGATGTACCATAGTGACCGCTTTATGAGGGCTAGCATGGTTCTAATATTATGCACAAACAAGGTTAAATACATTTATATTAAGGACTGTACAGTATACATGTCTACTTGTGTATTAAATGTAAATTGAATAATTAAAAACATCGAATATTTTCAAACACGGGTTTGCCTTCTTTCATTTGTGCTTCCTCTATAAAAAAGCGTTGGTTGAAAACCACAGTTTCAATCTAGGTTAGCCGACAGAGCCTTTGATCAAACTCACAATGCAAGAGTTGGAGAGGAGGTGGTGGAGCTCGTTAATCTTCAAAAACTTGCCCTTCTGTGGGTGGCTCATCGGCAGTTCTAGTGTGTGGATGAACCCCACAGTCTGCATCCTATTATGGCACTGATCCTGCATGTACTCAAGCATTGCCTTTATTTTGGCACTTACCTGTATGTGAACTGCCATCCACAAACTATAGTCACACACAGCAAGTGCAGTACCCCTTTAAAATCGTCACCCCATCTCAAAAAGTTCACCTTTTGTTGCCTTACAGCCTGAAATCAAAACATATTAAATCAGACTTTTATTTACACATTTTACCCTACAACTGCAAAGTGAAAAAAAATGCTAAACATTTCTGAACATTAATGAAAAATAAAAAAACTAGAATAGCTGCACTGTACAGGCACATCTGTTTGCCTCTAGTTGTGTAGTGTAAGAGTCAACGCCCTGGGGCTGAACAGACGTGGAAGCGAGTGTATCAATAAACCCTGTGCGGGACCTTGTTATTCCGGATCTATGGAGACGAGAGAACGCCCCTACCTCACACTCTCCCGCACACACACCCACACACACATAACACTCTCTCTCTCTCTCTCTCACACACACACACACACACACACACACACACACACACACACACACACACACACACACACACTTTTCAGGGCAATCTGTGTCCAGTGTCATCCTCCTGCCTCTTGAGTCTCACAAGAGTCACAGGTAACTGTCACAGATCAAGCTGTTCCTCCAGCTTCATCTTAAGGCGAACAGCTCCCAGGAGAGGGAGGTCAATGGGGTCATTCAGAAACTGGGGGAACACCATGAAAACTGGACCAACCTTCATTCTTGCATTTGGGACAGGGTTTCCAGACATGGGTTTTTTCCCCAATCACAGGGGATTTGAAAAGTATATTTCGAAAAGGAAAAAACATTTTTGCACATTAGAATGTAGCGAAAATTAGGGACATCGCGCGTACTGGTTTTTTTCTATGCTAAATGTATTTTCGTTTTTACATTAAATCATATGCATCTTGAGAAAGGGTAATCTCGGCCAAAACGATGCTTTGTGCTGTCGCGTAATAAAAGACCATACAAAGTGGTTAGCATCCGTCTGACACAGGAGTCATTCGTTCTTTTACACAAGGGGCTTTCTCCCTGCTGCGCAGCCGAGACCTCGCTGTTGAAGGGACATGAATTTCCGCTGAAGCAGCTACTTAGCAGCTTAGCTGCATTTTTATGACTCCCTGTCCCCCCAGCGAGGCCTTCTGAAGACGCAGCCTTTGTGATGTGCAGGATCCGCAGCTGAGCTTCATCGGCGCCACTGCTCGCTACCGCCGCTTTGACAACTGTGGCTTACGCACTACTCCACACTCTGGCTTTAAGTGTCTGAACACAAGCTGCCACAGAACAAGCTTCTCCAAAAACCCCACAATAAAAAATTTGGGTCCGTCAACGAGACAGGCCCGAAGGCTACCTTATCCCCATGGAAACGGAATTGCTCCAACAGTTCTACTGAAAGAAAAGAGACGGACAAGTATTTTGTTCCGTTTTGAATGAGATTATCCATAGATGTAAAATGGAAGCTGCTGTAATTTGGACATTTTGGCAGCTAATTTCTGTGTAGACGTACGTTCACCGTACGACACGATATTGGACAATTTATTGTTTTTAACCAATAATTCAGTGGTGGGCCATCAGGGCCTGCAAGGCCTTCTCTGCTGGCCTAAAAAATATCTGAATCACAGACTGATGTTAATTATATTTTGTCCATGAATACTTACTAAATAATTCCAAATGGTCTGTTCGCTTCCTTTCATAGCTGTTCCCCTGGTTGCGCTGCATCCAGACGTGTATTTTCATATTAAAGCATTTAACCAATCACATTTCAGCCATCATTTGTTGCCAGGGTCAAAGAAATCTGCCTGGAGGCCTTCACAATCCGTTCTGCAGGCCCTGTAGCATAAAATAAGTGTTGATCAAACTGTTGCTTCAACCAATCAGATTTTGAGTTGGGGACACGAAGGCCTTCTAGAAGGCCTAGGTAACGTCAGCGTATTCACACCCTTTGATTGGATAGTCAGAGAGTGTCTGACTATGATGTAATGTGATTGGTTAAATGTTTTAATATGAAAATACACGTCTGGATGCAGCGCAACCAGGGGAACAGCTATGAAAGGAAGCGAACATGTTACGTGCGGTAAATGCAGACCTGGACCCAAAAGCGGACTCGACACGGAGATGGTATTTGCACTCCGCTCAGGAGGCGTTTAATCAAGGAACAAATAAAAGTGACGGAAACAAGCCGTCCAAAAACAAACAGGCAAAACAGGATTAGCCGTGCGGCTAAATAAACAAGAAACAGGGAATCCAAAAACAACCGGCAAAAAACAGGAAAGCCGTGCGGCTACTAAACAAGAAACAAAATAAACACAGGCAGATTCAGGAATATTCGCGAAGTCAGGAACAGGTAACCAAATGAAAGCAGTGCTAGAAAAACTAGTACGCAAAGGCAATGGGCTAAACGAGTGCCGGGTTTAAATAGGCAAAAACATTAACTAATAAGGGCAGCGTGCAGAATGTGTAGGGGAAAACAACTGTGACAGGCTGAAACGAAAACGAGGGAACAAGAAACAGATTGGGGCAGCGTGCAGAATGTGCAGGGAAAAACAATTGTGACAGGCTAAACGAAACGAGGAAACAAGAGACAGATTGCAGAAGCCGCGCCCGCAACAGACAACCCAGGGAGAACGCAAAAACCAGACATGACACGCAAGGAACAAAGTGGCAGAAAAACACAAGGAAAGTGAACAGGGCGGACAGCGATGTAACAGAACAGACCATTTGGAATTATTTAATAAGTATTCATGGACAAAATATAATTAACATCAGTCTGTGATTCAGATATTTGAGCGGACATTTTCAGCCCTAAAGCGAATTAAAACTTATGCCAGAAATACGACAGGGCAGGCTCGACTTTCAGCATTAGCTTCGATGGCGATAGAAAAGGACTTCTTTATGGAACTGAAACACATGGATAATCTGTACGACAGAGTAATTGAACTCTTTTTGAGGAAAGAAAGGAGGATGGATTTTGTGTACAAATAATAAGGATTTTTGGTGAGTAAAATGTTGCTATTTTCCTAAATAATATTGCAATTTTATGAGGTTATTATTTATGTTTTTTTATGTGTGTCACAGCTGTAGCACCCCGGGTTTGTTTCTTCAGTAAAGGCATTTATTCTGGCTATACGAGTTATCTATCTGCGATGCAACGGCTGCTACCCCCCCGGTCCGCGAAATAAATAAACTGGTCTCAGCTTTCTCTCGCGTGTACCACCCCCCCCCCGTCCGTCCGTCTGTCCGTCCGCGGAAAATGAAACTGGTGAAAGGTTGGGCACCGTTACGTTACCGTGCCCCGGGTGCTGGCAACCCACGCTACGCCACTGGGCGGAGCACTACTGAAGGCCTAGGTGTGAAATGCACGGCCCGCCACTGCAATAATTCAATCTGTATACTTATCCCCATGGGCTGTGAATGCTGAAGACAAGGTGTTTCATTGACGCTTGTTCCTTGTTTTAGGACAGTCCTTATTTAAGATTATACTGAAAAAGTCAAACAGAGCTTTGAAATGGCATAGCATATGCAACGGATTTTCAAGTAAAACATTTTGCAAACATGACAGAGAATAAAGACCGCACCAACACTGGCATTGTGTGGGAATCTGGCTTCTTTTTTTGCTCTGATTACAATGAACAACACTAAAGTAATTTTTTTTTAAAGACATTTAGTCTAAGAAAGGTGCTTGTACATATTGTAGACTTTTATGATTGGGGTCTGGGTGACAATTGCTGACAGTAAAACTTCTGTATATGCATGCTCAGCTAGAATCAAATTTTTAATATAATTATATTATGGGGGGGGGTAGAAGGAACAAACTCAATAAAAACAGGATTCAAGGTTACAGCGCTTTATCGCGCTCCCACACCTCAGAGACCTGTACATTAAAGGCCACGGAAATCAATATCGCTCACGTGCCCTTTTGGCAAGCGTTCAATTTCTGACAATTTGCGCACAGTTAACACTCGTGTCTCTCCAACATGCTCGCGTCACGAAAAGCCTAGTCATCACTCCAAGTCCTAGAACAGATGGGAGACATTTTCATTTCAAATGATGCATCTGTTCATGTTAATATCACATGAAACCAAAAAAAGGAGAGCATCGGTACAGAGAATTCCAGAGTTTTCCGCCCGCACGTTTGTGGACATGGTTTTGGAGAAGTTGTGAGGTACCCAGTCACATGGCCTCAGCACACCCCTGGCTGATTGGTACAGACAGGCCTACTTTAACAGCATGCATTATTTACAGATGAGGGCACTCTGCTGAGAATCACACAGGCACCCCCCCCCCCAACAAAGACACAGTTGGCCTTTTAAAAAAGCAGCTAAAAGCTATTAATGACAAGCAAGTTTGAAAAGAACAAACAAGAAACAAGAAAACTGATTGAGTACGCTGTGGCAATCGCTAGAAATGTACAAAGGCCCTTTTAAAATGTTAAGTGCGGGTACATGCTGGCGGAATAGAGCTAGGGAGATAGAGGGAGGCTGAGAGACAGTCGTTAAAGCTAGAGCTCTTCAACTCTGTCCCAGAGGGGTTTGTTTAAGCACCTGTACTTCAAACTTTGAGAGTATAAGGGGGATGGAGGTTTAAACTTAACCCTATGAAAATGATGGATGTAACAAGACAGTTACAGTATCTTAACTCTCTGGTTGTGTTGGCACACCTGTATGACTAATGCGAGTTGGTAGTGCATAAGCAGCTCAGATGTACAGGCAGACGGGTCAACCGAACAGGTACCAAATCTGGGAGTGGCATACGCATTTCCCGCAAGGGTTTACAGTTACAAAATAAGGCTACAGTAGTGTACAGCATACAATTACAATAGAAGGGATCAGCAGAAAGGATTTCAATTCTTAAAATCGGCATTTGTCAAGCGTTTGCCGCTCAGGTTGTGTTAACATGCGCAACGCACAGCTGCAGAAAGCCCACCCTATCCATTACTCAGTACCCAAGCGGTTTCGAACCACCTTTCATTAATTAGAGAGGCAGAGTGCTGAAGTGGGCAGATATCTAGACTACTAACAGAAAGGGCTTACTGCCATGTCCCCTTTGAGCTGGGGTCTCTAGTCTCTAGTTGGCTCACAATAACCAGGAGCATTAATTTCACTGATAAAATATGAAGACTACCTTTACCTGTCAAATTGTACATTGGATTGTGTGTTGAAACCACAAAACTTTATTTTAAAAACACTCCAAAACCCTGCAGTGCCTTTCAGCATCATTCTCAGGACCAAGCCGAAAGATGGGCTGATTTCACGCTTCACTCCATCGCAAAACTCACCCCCACTTCCATTTTCTAGGAGTCCCTGAGGTACCACTCTGGCAAATATATCCCTGCCACGAGAGGGAAATATTTCCTTGAAATCTTTGCAGGGAATAGTTTTAAAAGTCACCAGTAGGAAAATGTATTGTCCATTTGGGGGTGTGTGAAAACCTGCAGGTTCACTTGTGGGAATTAATGCAGTACCATTTTAGTTGTAATGAAAAGTATGACGCCAACTTAAAATGTCAGTGAACAGAATTAACCGTTTTTGTTTTTTTAAATCTGCAAAACCCACTATTGTCAAACAGGCAGGGGCTGCAGCAGGGGTCAAACAGGGCCGGGCTGCCTGTCACTGGCTGGGGGCACTCACACCTCCAACAGCGATGTAGTAATATAGGAAAGCATTCCTTTATAAATCATGTCTGTCTTCTTTACCGGCTTCCACTTTCACCATGCAACTTCTTCCCTTTTATACAATCAACTTGCTGAGTTCTCTTGTTGCTTGCTGATAGAAAAAATAAATAAAACTAATGTCATCTCTGTCTGTTATCGAATCTGGACTGTGCCAGTGCCGACTGGGGCCAGCAGCCCTGCAGGGCGATGCATCATTTATGGAGGGAGGGATTTAGTTGATGGGATAACTGTGTCTCATTGCACACCAGCGCCCCCCGCTGGTCGATCGGCGCCCACAGTCTTCCGGAATAAAGCTGCACATGAAGCGTCTTCCTCCCGACTCAGGTCTGCGCAAGCTTCACTTGAAAAGAAGTGGCAGCTGACGTAACGTGTTTCTGAGGACAGGGCGTGCTTATCTGCACTCTCCCCATATTGATAATCGAGATTGCAGCATGGAGCATGGCCTGAGAGTAAAGTAGGGAAAAACATAATACTATTCCCGCATGCAAACACGATCACACAGGAAAACACAGGCAGGCTCGCCGAAGCTGTATCACACTGAATCTCCATTTTATTGTTCCTTCAAACCATCTGTAAAAAGTAAAACCAAAGTGCTCATTAAAAGATGGCAGGGCCTGGTCTTTGTCCCGTCTCTAAACGAGACACACGCACAAACAATAGGGAAGAAACTGAACATGCACAGAAGACAAGCAAAGCGTGGAACTCAACAGGGCCACATAAGGGACGAGTCTCCCCAGCAGAGTACACACAAAAGGCAGGCAGCATCGAACACGTGCCTGGGTACGAAACGGGAACAAGCGCAAGCGTCACCGCCACCTCTCAAAGTGAAACATCGTCATGGCAATGTGATAGGAACATAGTCTGAGTTTCCTTTTTAAATCAAATAGAAACAAGGTTGTAAAAAAAAAAAAAAAAAAAAAAAAAAAAAAGCAAATGTATTATTTTTTCTTCTATAAAAACACACATTTTCACCAAAATACACAATTATAATTTGCAATAAGATTCTGCTAGAATTAGGATGGACAAACTAACACAAAAGCAGAAAACAAAAGCACATACAAGTTTGACACGGTCAAGTGCGATCACCTGCTCCTCTCCAGGCTATTCACATCTAAAATCTTGATTTAAATGAACACGTCAAATCCACACGAAAGAAAAACAATCAAAAACACAAACGAACCAAACAGAAACACACACAAGTGCACAAATTGGGTTCAAACGTGATGAGAACGGCGTCACATTGTCGCAATGTCAATAAGTGCTGGGCGGCTTGCGCTTCCCTGGGCTCGTTCAAGCGGCTGCGCCCACATAAGTACTCTGGCGTTTTCCCATGATGCTTCGGTGCCGCACGTTAATCACAGAATGGGACTCCTCTGGAATATGATCGGAACATTGGCGAAACGGCAGTAGGACCTCGAGTTCTGCTGCTGCCACTCGTCCAGAGAGAGTTTGGGCTTGCCGGCTCGGCCCTGGTAGGTTCTGCAGGAATGTAAAAAAAAAAAAAAAAAAAGTGAAAAAAAAGTTAATAATAAATTAAATTAAAAAACGAGTAAAACTACAAGCCTGCGTTTCCCTCACACGGACAATACTCCATCCCTGCCCGATTCACCTTCCCCAGGGACTGTTCAGGCTGAGATGGAGGCCCGTCTTGACACTGACTGGAAGAAAACCGCTGACTACTCACCACACCACCCTTCAAACATCTTCAATAGATCCCATAAAGGCAGCCTTATGAGCTTATCTGGTGCCATTAACGGCTTAACCTGGCATCTGTGCCCACTGCATGGGCGATACAAACAACTATTTATAATGCGCTTTCCCAGCAAAAGTGTGCAAAGCGCTGCGTAGATTTAGTCAGGGGCTCTTCCGTGTCTTGCCTTAAAAGTAACTAAGAACGGACAACTCCGCAATGCGCACAAACAGCCTATCCCCTTCTCCAGGCGAGGGTGAGCCTACCCCCTTCTCCAGGCGATGGTGAACTGGAACATTGCAGTGCTACGGTGCACACAGACCAACCCCTCACATTTGCACTTTATCGAGGCAGGGCAAAAAGAAAAGAAAAATGCAGCCGCTCTCCTGCAGGAGGTGAGAACACATCCTGACATCAATAGGCAATTATTTAAGCAGCACCACCTCCGGCCGGCGCAAGCTGCGGAGGAAATGCATCCCCCAGAGTCCCGACAGGGGAAAACGCCAAACGTCCTGAGCGCATCTGACATCCGACAGACGCTCGTTCACAACTTCGCAAGGCAAGGCCGTTTACTCCTCCGGTGGGGGCCCAGACAAAGACAGGTGAGGGAAGGACACTGACGAGCAGGGTTGCGTGCGAGGCGATCGATAGTCGTCGTCCTTTATTAAGCCAAAACATTAGCTCGTGCACACAGGTAACTTCCAAAATAAAGGAAACACCAGCATAATGTGTCTTAAGGTGTTGGGCCACCACAAGCTGCCAGAACAGCCCCAATGCACCTTGGCATAGATTCTAGACTCTGGAATTCTATTGGAGGGATGCAACACCATTCTTCCACAAGGAATTCCATCATTTCAGGATTTATTACATCTTTTCTGGTATTGTCCAGTAGTGGCTCAATTCTGGTTCTCGGTACAAAATTGGCTATGCCAAAATGGCTATGCCCCATATTAAATCATTTTAGTATTTCACCTGAAGTTGTAGTACTGGGAGATTTTTGAATGGGTGGTAACAATCTGCACAATATATTAATACTACTGGCCAAGGCGTCCGTTTTCAAAGCACAAAATGTTAATGAAATATGTTTAAATATTTTTGAGAAATATGTAAAACAATATTATATGTTGGAAGGAATTATTGCTAGGCAAAATGAGAATGACATCTTAAGCAATAAATGGCAAATTTTAAGCATTTATGAGGATTGGTAAGACTATATCACTAATGCGAGGGTAGGGCATTAATGTTATAATTAAAGAAGGAAGAAGGAAAATAAGGAGAGGAAAAGGAGAAGGGCAGACAAAAAGGAAAAAAATGAAGAAAAGAGAGAAAGGAAAAAGTATACTGAAAGCAGGTCCTTCCATACAGGTGTGGTTCCTGAGTTAATTAAGCAATTAACATCCCATCATGCTTAGGGCCATGTTCTCCATGACTGAAAGAGGTGTGATTGTTGGGGCACGTTTGGCAGGAGCTTCAGTGACAAAGACTGCTAAACTTGCTGATAATTCAAGAGGAACAGTGGCTAATGTGTTGCTGGCATGGAAGTGAGGGAAAGGCCTCATCAACTGTGGTCGAAGGCACATACTCCTCATAGGGGGAATCCTTTTATTGGTTAAAGCTAAAAAGTCACCCCTGTCCTTGCAAAGCCTGTGAAAAGCTAGCCAAACCTTTATTGGCTCTGGTCCAAATTCGAGTTCTGTGCGACTGTTTTAGCTGAAGCTTTATTTTTGCGTTTAAAGTGATACCCGTGTACCCGCGTGCTTTGACAAAGCAGGTCATCTTTCCATTTACGTAGAATTAATTTGCGCAAAGTGCAAAATATGAAGACAAATATAACACTGTCATAGACATATCTTAACAGAGAATAGGGTAGGCTACTGTTAAAAAATGTCAATGGCATTGGTGTGTCATCATTTGGTCAGCTTATTGGCAGTTTTATTATTAAAAAATATGACCCACAAAAGCGGGTGGTTAGACGTATTAGAATACCGTAATCAAATGAGGAGAAGCGGCATATCGGTCGCGTATTCAATCTCCACTTCCAATGCAATTTACAGGACAAACACGGGTTCTATAGACAGCCATCTTGTGCACTGATGCAAGCATTCACCATAATGAACAGCTACAGCGAGCTAGACCACCAAGGTTACTCAGACCACAGCTTGTGTTCAGCTTGGCTTCTATTGGGAAGAAGCTTCCAGTTAAAAAAAAAAATATTATTATAAAATGTTTATTGGTTGTCTGTCCATTATTCATTTCAAATCTGACCAAATGCATTGTATGCGGCCAAAGTAGTGCAACAGAATTTTTAAGGACTCCATTTACCATTTGAAAACAAGCTACAGGGCAAATAAAGTCCCTTTATCACAAAGACAATTTGAACCCGTTTCAGGGTGCCAATTCAAGCATAGTTGAACTGAATTTGAGTTCATTTGCATATTTTCAATATATATTTTATAAGATACATTTTTTTTCACAAATAAACACCGATCGCAGAATCAAAATCACAGATTGGTTGTTGGATCGGCCGTTCGTGACACGCGCGCTCGTATGCCGCTGGCATTCGTACCTGCGGGTGAGGTCGGACGGGTGTTGCCATGGTTTCTTGCAGTCGCCGACCCCCTGCCCGGCGACTGTTCTCATGAGGTTCACCAGCTCCGTCAACACTCCTGGAAGGGGGCAGAAACTCACATTTGACTCAAACTCATCATACACACATCACTGGATACGAGCACCACTGCCCGGAAACTTAGCTGCCCTGGCAGGGAATGCTGGCTTAGAAAGAGCGTCAACATAAGGAAGGACACTGGAAAAAGGACACATTCCCACTCCTTTACGAATAGAACAAGGCACATTAGGGTTTAATTACTAACCTTTCTCTCAATCTGTTCTTGATCCGTCTTGCGGTGTGCATCTGTGATGACATTTTAATTGTAGCTTCACTGATCTCTTGCTCTAGCCGTGATTATTCGTGACATTTTACATGCACTTACTGTAAGCCAAACGTCTAAAACGCACAGCTAGTTTGTGCACTTATTTTGCGTAAAAAATTCATTTTAGGGCACGTGCCCAACGTTCGCATTCAGACTGTCCTCATGTGAGGGAATTTGTTTCCACAGCTCAATACAGATACGGGCAACAATACAGATATACAAAGCCAATAGCTACAACAAAAACGTGCACACACGAAAAACGTGTGCCGTGAACACCGCAGCAGCATGCGATTTCAAGCATTTGAAGTGCAATAAAACGTATCATTGGCCCTCCCAGATGATTGGATAAATGCATATTTCACCCTGTAGCATTGTATGCAGCCATTCCAACTTTTACATTTGAGTGGTTAAAATAAAATAGCAAAAGCAGGGGGGGGAAGAAGAAAGAAATGTAATAGTTGTTTAAATGCCACATTTCACACATTTACATACAGTATATATGCACAGAGTGCAGCTACTGCTTCACTACTCGAGGGCTACAATAATATGAGCTTTAAACATGCAAGTGCTACAGTAAAGCCCAGGACCGGTGGAGAGTCCATGTGGTTTTATCTGACTGGATTAACACGTGCACACTCGGGTAAAGTGCACGTAATTAGGTCGGGTTCAAGCCCGTGTAATTATGCAGAGCCAAGTGGACCCTGCGCCTGCAGCCACCCCGACCTGCTGAAACCCATAATAAAGCAGAACGAAAATAAAATAAGTGCACACACGTGTATACACACACACGCTCACACACACCCACATTTCCAAGGCCTGATCCACCCCCCCCCTCCCCTACATGCACACACATTTCCAAGCCCTGTTAGCTACGGTAGTTAGCCAAGGGGTTAGCACTCGTGCAATTAACTCGTCAATTTTCTATTCATTTCTGAACAGCGTACAATATATGCAGGGCGTAGACACATTCATGGGAACACCAAAGGAAAAAGGGCTCCCATTTTGAACTAAATCGCAATTAAAGAGGAGTCTACACGTGCTTTATATTCATGTCAATACTGTTAGGTTCACGAATTCAGAATACCTTAAAAGAGAATAGAAAATTCTTGCACCAAATGAGAAACAGAACAATGCTATAGCCTCGCCCATATATCAGTCACAAGACAGTTATTTTCCCCATCTCTGAGAGAACCTCGTACGAGTCTAATCTTTCTTGGCAGGCACGCTCTGACCTTGAGACTGTGGCGGTTCAAAAACAATTCTTAAACACAGAATTTCTCTATCAAATACCAATTACCAATATGTTTCTGCGATAAGCACGTTTTAAAACCCAACATTTTAATACGCAAGTTTCTAAAGGGACATGAAAGGTGAAATAGTTGGTTCCCGAATTGCAAATGCATCAGTCACAGAAACGGCTAAATTATTTAATGTGTCAAGGGGAACGGTGTCAAAAAACATGAATTGCCTCAGGAAAGAGGAACAGTGGATGCTCGCCGACAGGGATAGAAAGACACTAAAAACAACGGCCTCAAAAATGAACAAAGAACTGAATCTACACC
The DNA here is from genome assembly GCA_029706075.1 of Aldrovandia affinis. Classification (NCBI taxonomy): domain Eukaryota; kingdom Metazoa; phylum Chordata; class Actinopteri; order Notacanthiformes; family Halosauridae; genus Aldrovandia; species Aldrovandia affinis. The sequence goes on from JAINUG010000247.1 coordinate 1,187,763, forward strand.
TCTGTGATCCAGTCTCAACAAAAAAATGCAGGTTGTGAGCTTCACAAAGCTGATATTTGCTGGTAGGTCTGCCATTCGTAAACCGCTTGTAACAAAGACCAATACAGAACCTGGTTTAATGAGAACAAAATGTGGACTTCTGAGCAGGGAAAGAAAGTAATAGGGTCTGAGTCGTCTTTTACTCTTTTTCCTATACCTGGACGGGTTTATGCTTGGAGAAAGGCAAAGAAAGCCATCAACCCACATTGCCTGTTCCCAATTGCTAAACATGGTGGTGGATCTGTTACGGTATGGGCCGCCATCTCATGGGAGTCATTGGGTCCGATTACTACTCGGTAGAATTACGACCAAGAAATACTAAGCTATATTATACAACCAGATGCACCTTATGGTGCAAACATTGTTTGCTCAAAATATTGTCATATTCCAAGACAATAACGGCCCCATACACTGTGCTAAACGGATTCAAAAGTGATTTCGCAAACACCAGGATTAAATCAAACACCTTCCATGGCCTCCTCAATCACAGGATCTAAACACCATTTAACCTTTACAGGACGTTCAGGAAACGTGCAGAGTAGATTTTCACTGCCTTCATCTGTCAAAGAACTGGTGGCTTTCCTTCTTGAAGAATGGTCCTATATCCTACAACAGTTGAACATTTGTATAACAGCAGTCCAAGGGCTGAACGGGGATGTGATTTTTTTTCCTGGTTAATCAGGAAATGTTTATTTTCAGACCATAGATATCTTGTGGACATATTAAGAAATGTTGCACTCTTTGACAGCTGATAGCAGGAGAGAATGTTCAGCAAATAAAGCCAAATAGCCAGAGATATTTAGCACCAGAAAATCAGCATTTCCTGAATAATCAGGAAAAATCACATCCCTGCTGAAGCCAAAGGGCAGCCTAACCCCTTATTAGTTCATAAATATTCATATATTGATTGGTGTTTACATTAGTTTCTCCACACACACGCATGTTTTTTCCTCCCTCGCGTTTCAGAACAGACTTCCTGTTTATTTGCAAATTCACTACAATTTGCCTTCTGCTTCAATTCTGCCTTCACATTTAGCCCAGTAATGACATTCTTGGGGCTAAACTACTGAAAGAGGAATGAGGTATGACACAAAAAAAGGGTGGAGCAACCACACACATCAGTAACTCACTGATTTGAACCAACCCTTGTGGATTTGTTGTGAAGGGCAAAACCTTTTGATTGGTTCAAATGAGTCAGTGATTGACAGCTAACTAACTCCACCTATTTTTGGTGTTATGATAACGCATTCTCCCATCGCTAGGCTAAACCAATGGCGATTTGGACACTGATGTACGCTTACGAAAGCACTGTGAGCAAGTGGGCCTCGGATCCAGAGTTAGATCTGCCACACCACAATTCAGGCATTCAGAGCAAGCTGGGTACACAATCAATATCCAGCAGTGGATGCAAATTATTATGGGCTGTTGGTCAGGGAAAAGGCATTTTGGGATCTATCGAGGTGCCGCCTGCTGATGCATTTTTAGCATTTGCATTTCCCCAGAACGGGTAGTATCATTACAAAAAGACATGACGAAGCAGTTTTAATGTCTGCCGTTATCTTAAATGAAGCCTTCTGATTAATTTGCTTTGGGGCTTTCTGTTACCATGGTTGCAGATAACCATGTAACACTACTGTGTCTTTGGCCTAATTAGGTAATTAGCTGCTAAATTATACAGAGGCTTTTTAGCCAGCAAAGCACTGATGACAATGGATTTTTTATTTTTTTTATGGGGATTTTTAGGAGAACTGGTGTGCGAGGTAAATATCATGTTCAAAGTGGTTGGGCATGTGAATGTAGCCCTCTCTTAGTAGTTGGGTATTTGAATGTAGCACTCTCTCGGTAGTTGGGTGTGCGAACTACGTTCATATGCCTAACTACTGAGAAAGAACTACATTCACATGGCCAACTACTGAGAGAAAACTACATTCACCCACCTACTGACAAAGAACATAATATTCACCTGGCAAACTACTGGGAAAGAACACCACATTCACCTGCCCAACTACAAATAAACAGTATATTCACCTGCCAAAAAGCTTCGAACACAATATTGACACGCCAAGCAACTGAGACAGAACACTATATTGGTGTGCCGAAGAGCCATGAGCACTACATTTACCTGCCAGCCTCTACCCTGCTGAGTGAGAACGTGACATTCATCTGTGCCAACTATAGAGACAGTGCACTACATTAACCCTCCAAAAAAGAACATTGGAGAACACGATATTGACATAGCCAGCAACTCTGGGAGAGAGTACACAGTGCACAGGTGAGCCCTGCCAAGCCCTGGCTTGGACTACCTCACACAGCCACATCTGCATCCCCCACCCCCCCGGAGAAAATAATTTCCACCCCAAACAAGCGACATTAAAACGTGACTCGAGAAACCTCAAATACACCCATCTGCCTAAAGTCATAGGCTGCAATGGGCAGATGCATCTGTGGTTGTGCTTCATACCTCCTGAGGTGGCGCCGTCAGCCATGTGGTTAGAGACGGTGTCCACATACAGCCTCTTCTCCCGCTGCCAGTCTGCCTCCCTGTCATACACCACTGGCCTTGGCCAGAATAAACGGAAAACAGAAGCACAGCACACACTGAGCAGGAGAAGCATTGTATTGACAGTGCTGTGTAATTCTGCGACGATGGAACAATGCTGCCACCAGGTGGTGAAAAAGGTGCACTTCACATTACACAATCACTGAACTGGTGCGCTGGTCTGCCCGCTTACCTCTTGATGCGTTTGAGCCCCGATTGGGTCCTGGTATCACTTCCGCCAGCCCTCTTCAGTGGAACCACCACAACTGACCTCATCTGATCAGTGTATACAAATCACACACAGCCACAGAGAAATCGACGCACATTCATCCACTGCGAGAAATACATGGTGATAGAATGCCAGATGTGGAGGGGGTGCTTGGAAAGTCACATGGGTGAAGCCTATGACTAATGTGTAGTGGGGATACACCGAACCTCATATCCTAAGTGCAAGCCAGTAAGTCTGATGACAAGAAATCATCACTATAAGACCTCACCTGGAGGCAAATACAGGAAGTGACATCATATGAAAGGAATTAATACATGCACTTAAAAAAAAATGCAAAACAAAAGGCTTCCCTAATTAACTGAACCAATTGGCAAAGCACCGTGAACCAAATGGAGAACATGGGTATTAGTGTGGCCAGTGTTTTAGCTGGCCAGATTTACACATGATTAATGGGGTGTCCGTTATGTATTATTATTGATTTGTTAAATAATGAACACCCCTATTGTTTGTATGCACGTCCTGACTACTTATTCATAACATTTTTGACTTTTTATTATGCAAATGAGTTCATGAGGGAAAGAGCTTTATTTTGTGTTCATGTGTGTGTGTGTGCATGGTTGTGAGTGTGCACCAGTGAGTGAAAGAGCAGTATTCTCTGGTGTGATTAATTTTCCCCTCTATAAAACACAGCAAACCAGAAGACAATGAGTCTTGCCCCACAGAATCAAAATCATGAGAAATTGAGTGTGGTAAGTAGGAAGAGGGAAACACTTAACTATACCAGGGGTGTCAGATTCCAGTCCTGGAGGGTGGCACTTTCTGCTGTTTTTTGGCACGTTTCGACACTTGAAGTGATTAATTTAAGGCACACAACATTTGGAGCTCACACACCAAAGGTCTAATTTGGCTGCTGATTGAAACATAGAAACATAGAAAAACCTGCAGACACTGCGACCCTGCAAGATATGAGCGTGGCACCCCGTGATCGACATGAGTGAGCGCATGGGCTAAAGAAAGTGGGAGGCAGCTCACCCCAATGAGGCGCTTCATTGGCTCTCGTGGGCAGGGCTTACCTGGACAGGCAACAGAACTTTGCTGTTGCCCTCCTGCTCCTCTCTCCCCTCAGCCGCCCGCAGAGCGCCGGTGCTCTCGGGCCGTGGTTGCCACCCCGCCGACGCTAGGCTACCGGGTGCGTCGTCCAGGTACGAAAGCAGGTTTCTACACACGACTGGCTCGTCGGCGGGGGCGGGGCCACGGAATGCCCCGCCCACCGTAGCTACCTGCTCACAACTGGGCAACGCCCGAGCTGGGGGGGCCGGTGTGGACACACAGGACGGTTGCAGCAGGCTGAGGTCGGAGGTACCGTCACCGTGCAAAACACCCTCCGACGTCTTCCTCAGCGCCTTGCGGTATGACCTGGAGAAATATCCCTCGTCGATGGAGACCACCTCCTTTCGGCTCTCCCTGCCCTCCTCCTCCTCCTCCTCCCTCCCTCCTGTCGCCTCTTGGGTGTCGCCCGTGGGGTGGTTTATGCTGTTCTCGTAGAAACTCTGGCAGCTGTCGATGAAGGCCTCGATCCCCTTGCTGTTGTCCGAGTCGCTGTTACTGTCAATGGGGCTCAGTGACAGGATGTTGTCAGTGTTGAGGTTGAAGGCTTGGCTGATGTCGAAGTCGGCCGAGCAGCAATCCTGTGGGGCGGACGGGCTCTTGGGACAGGGGAGGGTCTGAGCCTCGCCTGTGGACCCAAACCCGGTCTTGGCGTCCGCCTCGTCTGGCAACGGCACGGCCGAATGCCCGCCCCGGACAGGCGCGGGGCATGGGACTGGGGTGCGATGCTCCACCCTCACGCCTCTGCCTGCCTTTCTGATCATGGTGAGTCTTTGCGGTGTCTTCTGGGGTTTGGCGGGGGATTTGGGAGCCTGGCCTTTGCCCGCGAGAGGCCCACAGGAGTCCCAGACAGAAGGCTGATATGGGGAAGACGAGCTCAAAGCAAAGTGCTTCTTCAGGGGGGTCGTGTAGCTCTCGTCCAGAGAGGAGTCGTCCAGGTGCCTCTTGGTGCCTCTTTGGTGTGTCGGCTGGTTGTTGAGGATCTCGATTTTTATGTTGCAAAACGAGGCTGGCAGGTTTCCACCAAACTGGCTGGGCGAACCCTCTGTGTTACCATACATTATTTTTCTGGAATAGGAGGAGAGGGGACTAAGATGAGTAGAGCTGTACCTGCTCCCCTCTTGCCTCTCCTTAGTGCACTCGACCGAGAAGGCCTTTGTGGATTGGCAATCAGCCTCCATTTTGATTTTTGGGGGGGAATTAAGTGCCTGGGTGAGGAATCTCTGCCCTAAGAATACAGAAAGGAATGGGAAACGTGTTCAATTTAAATCATTGACAGTGTTCCACATGTGATGCATAATATACTTTTAAAAAGTCAGCATCAACAATTGCTCATAGGTGTACACCAACAGATCCCATTGCCAGTGCCGTAGGAGACAAGACAGAATATGACCGTAGCATATCGGTGAGTGAAGTAACCACCTAGTTATCTCATAAAATGTCAGCATACTCTATCTAACACTTCGCTAGTTACGTTAACAAGCAAGATAATGCGTGAAATACTAGTTTCTTCGTGCCATTGCAAACCATGACTTTTGCACGGCTTTAATGTTACGAAAATCAAGTTTTAGCCTAGCTTGTATAATTTCAGCTAAAGTATGCTAGCTACCGATTAAAAATGGCAAGCAAGCGGTCAGCGGTATGTAACTTGTGTTTCTCTTAATTTACTATGGGAGCTACATGCAAGCCAGCCTATAATCAATACGAGTTCGCCCTCTCTAACTTACAATACAAACAAAAGCCATGGACTTGCATGGAATAATGTTTCTTGTGGGCCATGTCATAGATCAAATGAAAAATGCTTGGTGCACACAAAAAATGTATTGTACAATGGCATGCAAAAAGTTTTTGATACGTTTTTTAAATAATTTAATATAACGATTAAACATTGTATTTTAGACACAAAAATGTGTTTCAGAAATGAACAATTGGAGCACATTTTGCAGAAACAATGTTTAATACGCTAGACTTAAAAGAACAAAGCCAAAGCTACCGTAACTAATGCGATGCTAACTTACCTGGTTGGTCCTGTTACCATCTCAAGCTGCACATTAGCATGTTAGTTAGCCATGACAGCTAGCTTACTACATGGAGCTAGCAAACTAAACGAACTAGTTTAATTTTACTGTACATTTTACCGTGCTGTTATCTCAAATAAATGCTTCATATTGTCTCCTAAATAAACCTTTACTGTCGCATAAGCTTGAGAAATGCACCACAAAAAGCAGGACTTCTCCGCAATGCCGCCAAAACATAGCCAACTTAGCCGGGTATTTTACTTAGCATTGTACATTTCTCCTGAAATTAACTTGCAAGTAGTTTATGCTCATTCAAGTGTTTCCAAGTGTACAGATAAGTTCTAGCTGACGTTTTCCAATTATACAAACAGAAAACCTAGCGGCTTGCTTAATTTTTCTAAGATAGCTCGCTAGCGAACGTTAGCCAGCTAGATAACGACCTCCATGCAAGCAACTTGATATTCCATCATTTTTACTTCGGTAGCCGTTTGTTAGCGTATTAATCAAATATGATCGGCAACTTAATTATATTAAACTGAAATCGGCAGAAAACAATATTTGCCGGGTAGGTGTTCGTCGAGATCGGCACAGCCCCATACTCCCCAAACACATTTTGAGAAAGGTAATTCGCTGGAGGACAGTTCTCTAATTGCGCATTTAAAATTCCACTCACATACAGCGAGTGGCTATTCACTGTAATTTACAAAAAGACTTACCAGTATTACTGTTAACCAAAGTATTTGGAATAAACAGGGATCACCAACTGACAATCATTGGGGACGTCAAGTGCATACAGGGTAATCATCAGACATCATGTGATCGATCGACGATCGCCAAAAACGTAGTTCGACGTTAGCGCAAAAAAAATTTGAAGACAAAAATTTGTCCTGTATCATTTTAACCATCGGTTTAGTAATGGGTCAACCAATGTTTTTTTGCAGCCATTTATTATTTAATTTGGATCGTTTCCTACTATGCCTTTTATCGACCCGAAGAAGAAAAAAAGTCGTGCACTGGCCATCTCATGGCCTTGCATAATTAGCGTTACCCTTATGGATAGCTCCGATCGATTCCAACACGTGCCTAGATGTCCCAAAACCGCGTGGTCGTGGTTGTGGTTACACTAGCAGGCCTGCCATGCGCAGCAGCACGCGACACTGTTTTTAAACGTAATCAGCGACGTTTCGATTCTTACTTTGGCATTGGAACTAATCAACGGACTTGTTAAGTTTGCATGTGTTCATCCCTGCGTATATCGGTCGGTGTCGGAATGGGCGACCGAACGGATTAAACAGGCTGAAATTGGATCCACAGCTAATGGAGCCATTCCTTTATGTAGGATGGTGTATTGATTTGATAAACACGCTAAAGAATGTGATTTAAACTGCTTTCGCCCATCAATTTGACAAGAAAACACTCCTGATGGAGATGGTACCAATTTTGTATTAATCCCCCCGTCCCTTCCTATACCAAAGACAACTCGCATACACATTACATGTAGAAATCCATGCATCTAGAAAGACCACCGTTTTGACTAACATTGATATATTTTTATTAAATTCAGTGGGAATATAACATGACACTGACAATATTATGCAATTATTTAAATTAATTCCAAAGATGTAACAATATCCAACAAAAAAATGAATATATTAACACTGAGCGATCTGACTTCTAGTCACAACCCACTCCTGCCCCCTGCTGGGGGAATAGGAAAAATAGGAGAAAATTCATCAAAACTTAATGAGTACAAACCTTATGACAGGAACCCAATACCTGCATGTGCCAGGTATGAAAATCATATCCCTGAAAGTAAATGTTTAGAAAAAAAAGAAAGAATAAACTGCTATGGAGAAAGAGGGGAAAGTGCAAAAATACATCTGAGGTTTGCCATTGAAAAATATATATAGAGGATTGTCTTGTTTGTAAATGTGTAATGCTTTTGCTGTGTAGTGACAGCTTATTTTCCTGCTGCTTCAGGGAGTGCAAAGGATCTTTGGTGCCCCACCCCTAACATGGCAGCCTTTGGCTCCAAAACAAAAGTCCTGTTAAAAAAAGAGCAACCAAAACAAGCAAAGACATACCACAGACCATCATCTCAAGCCTGTTTCATTGTGATTTTTATTGATCATTTATTTTAGGCATGGCTGAAATTATGGCAGCATTAGTTTAACAACGGGGGGCAATGTTAAAGTCAGCTTGGTGATACACCCCCTACCCAACAGGAACATAAGTGAATTTCTCAAGTGCAACAAGATGCATTTTGGCCAAATGTAATTTTTTAATTTTTAATTTTTAATTTCTTCTCACCCCTCTGGCACTGTTGTTTTTTGTTGTTTTTTTCCAAAAATGAAAAACAAAAATACCAACGGCGTAAAGGGGAGGAAAGCGGTTTAACCAGCGCCATGGTGCATAGCTCGCCACCTTTGTGACATGTGCCTTCAACACACCCAGATACTTCCCAACGCAGTTATGCTCACAAAAAGGATGAATTGCCCTATATTTAACATTGATCAGCAATACTCCAGAATCTTTGGAAGAGAGAATTGCCCAGTTTGAACTACTGCATAGCCAGAGTCTCCATCTCGAAGACCTCTTTCATCGAGGAACAGACGAATCCCCATTCAGATATTAACAGTGGAATAAACTTGTGTCCAAAACTTAACCAAGGTGGGCGATAAATTATAATACTATTATATATGTATGTATATATATATATATATATAAAAAAAATACAAACTTGATTTTGGTACATGTACATATACAGACAGACAACTGGAAGAAACAAGAAAATAAAGGAAAATAAAATATTTGTTGACTGTAACAAAGACCAGAGCTGTGTGATCATTGCACAATTTAAAAAAAGAAAAATAAAGTAACGGTTTTATTGCTTTGGTATGAGAGTTCCGGAATCAGACACCACAAGATTCTCTCAGCCCCGGTCAGTTGTCCTCCCGGCTAGGTCCCACTTGGTGGCGCCAGTGAGTCCTCCAGGGAAGACCAGCTGCACGCCTCTCACTTCCCTCACTTCCCTCACTTCCCTCACTCCCCCACCCCCCCCCCCCCCCCACCCCCCACCCCACCCCACAGTGATGGCCCCCCTCAGAACCCAAAGATGTCATCTCTGTCGGGGGCACTGGCGTCAGCTTTGTCCCAGTCAGAGGGGGACAGGCACTCTTCAGTGTTGAAATCCTGAGGTGTCACCCCAATGTCCAGCACCTGGGGGTTAGTGCGAGACTCAGCGAGTCTGCGGGGGGGGACACAAAAACATGTCAATGACATCTCTGAGGAATCAAATTTCACAAAAGACAAAAACAATTAAAACACGATGTAGCATGATGTTGGTGCAGATGAGTGAAAACCGTCCTGCCAGGTGAATATTGCCCCCTCCCCCCCTTCTCCTCAACATGGGGAGTACCCTCTAGAACAGGTGTGTCCAATTGTATCTGCGATGGGCCAGTGTGTGCGTGCGGTGCACTAAAACACCCTATTAAACAAATCAAGGTCTTGATTGATTCGTGGATTAGTTGAATCAGGTGTTTTAGTGCTGGGAAACCCACAAAATCCTGCAGACTCCGCGAGCCCTCCAGGACTGGAGTTAAACCTGCAGACACCGCGGCCCTCCAGGACTGGAATTTGACACCCCTGCACTAGACAACAGTATGACAATTCGTATGGATGCGTTTGAAATGTTTCTTGCCTAAAGTTAAAAAACTTGCATCTCAGGGCTCTAGACAATTGTACCTGACTGGATGCCACTTGCATGGTCTGGTTTGTAGGTCCAATGTGGCCGAGGCACAAAAAGCACACACTCGCAAAGCACATTGAAGGCTTAAATAGAAATGTTAAATCACACCCTGTGCACTAAATTGGTTCGTGCGCAATGAATGGAGGAAAGCAATCTCATGCCAGTAGAAACTGATGGCCTGCAGTCTGCACCCCCTCCAATTAAGTTGACAGACATTTTACTATGTATAAAAAAAAAAGCTTTGTTTAAACCTCCAAGCTGCTCATGAGAATGACCTCCTACCATGTTTGGACTTTAAAATATCTGTGCAGTACTGGAGAACACCACCGAAGAAGTAAAACGGGAGGTCAAGAACACTCTGACCTTTAACCCCTACCCTCTCCCAGGGAGAGTCCGACTCAGTTTCCTGAAACATATCCGGAGGACAGTCGACTGTCTTTGTTAAAAAAGCTGACAAGTTTCCACGGTCAAATGAGGCCAGCTCTGTTCTCATCGCTCATTCACAATGCTACAGTATCTCTTCACAGGTGATTTAACAGCACACTTTTATCCGTTCGCCTGTTAGCCTGTCAGCTGGAAGCTGGCTAATAAGAATGAAGACGGAGAGATCTCGAAGCGCACAGGACCTCATCTCCACCGAGATGCCATATTACTTCCGCTGATGTACTGCCCAATTAAGAGAACATGCAACAGAGGGTATGCGTTGACTCCTTCAGGGTCCAATTTAACACGCATCGGGTTGGCCTTTGAGGCTGAACGTAAAACGCCTCGAAGTCCTGCCTGTGAAAGGCGCTATACAAATCTGTTGTTGTTGCAGTATGGAATTTCACTACATGTGAATATCCCATCGCCATTGCATAATTTATCTCTAGACAATTCTCCTCTAGACAATAATTAATTAATTATTGGGGGGGGTGGGTATAATTAGTAGAGAGTACAATTGGCCAATTGGAGAAAAAAAGGAAAAATTCAGAAACAAACTAAAATGAAATAAAAATTGTATGAATCTGACAAGGCAGGATACATGGATAATTATTTATTTTTTTAACTGAAAAAATAAATTGTGGACATGATCAAAAAGGGAGAACTTGCCACCGTTCACCGTCACAGCAACGGTTCTCACTGTATAAAGCCATTCATAAAGAGAGGAGAGGGATGCTTTGATCTTTCTAGTGGCCCATCACAAGCATAGAATAAATTACTTTCCCCTTAGGAGTAAAGGTTTGAATAGCACCAGAAAATGGACCAATCGGCTTGCCCCCCAGGAGGACTGCTATGATTGAGTTTGGTGGGGCCCATCGAGCCTGATGTAGCGTGCAGCGTTAGTGATGTCTGATCAAAGGCCTGCGCCGCGTTCCGCCGCGTTCCACTTCGAACGCACATCGATTGCTTGAGGAGGCATCAAATTGAATTTCAAGCTTCTGTTACATCTTTGTTCGCAGAACGTTATGATGAAAATATTGATCTTCGCTCTACGAAACTGGAGATAAATGACTTTCCTGTCGGCGGATGAGGAGGAGCGAAGACAGCCGGCGGCCGTTATCGGTCGCCTCTCCGGCCGGGAGAAATCTGACGCGGGGAAGTAGGCCAGGAGAAATCTGAGCAGCGGGAAGTCTCAGGCCAGGTATTAGAAGTGATGGTAACAGCTTCCCCTCCCCTTCACCTCCCCCCCGTTTTCTCATGACGAACCCCAAATGTCCTGACGCCAAACGGACGCTCAAACACACCGTCTGGCCCCTAATGCCTCGGCCCCATCCGTGGAAAAGGGTCGACTCAGTGCCCTTGGCAACAGCGGGGGTGAGAATGGCAGTTGGAATGGAGTGAAAAAAGAAAAGACGTGAGCACAACTGTCAGCAGCAGCTGGCAGAGAACCCTGCCACATCCAGACACTCAACCCCCCACAAGACGCATCTGTGTCACGCCTTTCAACGTCTTCTCAACGTTTTGTCAACTAAACCCCCACCAAAAACCCCCAAGAAAATCCACAATAGGTCTTCCGCCTCTGACCCCGATCCTCTGTGCCTCACGCCCCTTACCGACCACAAACACTCGTCTATGTAGTGTCTAAGTTCAACGTCTTCGCAAAACACTTGGGACCAGACTATGCAGTATGGCAGGGTTCTGAGCCTGTGTGGAGGTGCCTGAGGATGCTGGTGGAGGGCTTGTGTAATGGGAGCACGACCCACGCATGTCAACCACGACACTGGATGGAGGCGCTGGATGGAGGGGGTGACCGTGCTATCGAGGTGATGGGGGTGTCGGGGACGAGGCACGAAGAGGAGCAGCTCAGACGAGCGCTCCTGTCGCAGCACAAAACACGGGTTACCTTTCGATGACTCAAAGCTATCCAAACTGCGGCTTTGGGGGTGCAAAGAGAGAGTGTGAGACACAGCCCCCCCACCAGCCCAGGTGAACACAAAATCAGCACCCCTTCTTCCTCCCAGCCCTGGGATGCTCACTACGATGTAAAGCACCAAAGCGCAAATACGCGCACGCACGCATGCACGCAAGCACACACACACACCTCTCAATTCTGGGACTGATGTGTAAATATCACAGCACAAGCTGGGAGTGAGGCACAGTACTTGAAGTGAACAGCAGATGGTGCTGTAAACCCATTTTTGTTTTGTTTTAGAAACACAGCTATTATTCGTAAGGAAAATAAGTCTCTTCTGCTGCCAGATGATGTTGCTGGTGAAATTCCAGAGAAATTGGTTGTAAAAAAACTAATCAGGCAAGTACAACAAGGCAGGGATAAGTCAGTGAGACTCGGGAGAGAGGCTGAATAGTTGTACGCGTGGGGCACAGGTTTAGTTACTCGTTTGCTGGGGTACACCAAAGAGTGCATAAAACAGGAGAAGGGGCATAACATATGAGAGATTCACACTCTCAATGCCCTGCAGTTTGTCATTCCAGATTTGACTAGATTCAGCTTCCACACTGTGCCCTAACCCCCAAAATGTGTCTTAACCCCCCCAAGTGTGCCCTAACCTGCCCATCTAGTGCCCTAACCCCCCTTCATGTGTACCCTAACCCCCTAGTGTGCCATAACCCCTTTTCATGTGTACCCTAATCCCCCCCCCAAATGTGTCCTAACCCCCTAGTGTGCCCTAACCCCCCCTTCCCCCTCTTCTAGTAAGACCTAGACTGGCTGAAGCCACTGTGTGTAGAGAGTGCCATTTTCATCCCTGTTAAGACCACAGATCTGGCCCTCTGGATCTTAGTGCTGTGAGGAGGCAGGGGACCAGAAGGGAGAATAATCGCCCCCGGAAACGGGCCGATCGCCTGCCGCCTCACCGGCGCCTGGCTCGCTGCACACGATGGAGACGAGCAGCAGCGTTAGCGGGAAATCTGCACGGCGCCCAGCGAACAAGCCCGCTGTGCGTGGAGAACAAACACCACGGACACTCCGCGAGAGACCGAGAGAGCGCAGGAGGAGAGACACAGAAGGGGAGGAGAGGGAGGGAGGGAGGGAGAGAGAGAGAGAGAGAATAGAGAGCGTTGAAAGAGAGACGGAGAAGAGAAATACAGAGAGGGAGGGAGAGAAAGCAGGAGAGTAAATGGAGTCGGTGACTGTGCGTGCGAGTGATGCGGGGCGAGGGAGAAAAGGGGGGGGTGAGAGAGAGGGATAGAGTGAGACGGATGAGGGGGGAGAAAGAAAGAAAAAGACAGACAACAGGAAAGCTAAATGAGCAGGAGAGCACAGGTGATAGAGAAAGGAGAGAGGGGGAACGAAAGAGAGGGGGGGGGGGAGGAAGAGAGAGAGAGAAGGCCATCAGGTGAGGAACAGTCCATTCAGAGACAGCTGTGCCCGACGCGCTGGCACCACACCAGTCATTCTGACAAGGCTATTTATAAACACGGGCTCCGAAAGAGGAGGTCCTTACCTCCCCCTGCTCCACCGGTATAATCCTCCCCACACCACACCATGTTTATTCATGAGCCAGCTCTGTCAAAAGACCACCGCTACGGGCACTCTGAACGCTTCGCGCTCCACGACAGCGGGACGGGGGTCTCAGAAGGGGCCGAGGCAGCTCTTTACGGGAGGAGGGAGTCTCTGGATCAGAGATCAGGAGGTACAGGGAACGATAATGAGACTTACGCCCGTGGACGGAAGACATTAAGCGCGGTAACAGGTGTCCCGCGAGGCAGGAGGACCGCACTGTGTAATTTTTTTAAATATATATATTTTTTAAAAACATTTGCCAACCCGTCGAGCCACGACGAGTTACTCCCCTCATCTCTGCGCTGAAGCCAGCTCCCTGTCCCTTTGTCATTACACTAAATGTACAGCTCTGTATCGAGCTTGCACCAATACTCCTTTCATTTCCTAAAAAACAAAAGAAACTTCTGAATAAGAGCTCGATCCGGGTCCGTTTAACTTGTAACGCACGCCCGGCGCAAGCAGCTGTCAGCGAGGGCCGTCATCCGCGCGCCGTTAATTACCGCCGCCAAGATAAACAACGTGATTTATAATTGCCGTGCGCCGGCTGAGTAATTGCGCGACGGCGGGGGATAAAACGACATGCTAATGCCCCAATTACGGTGAATCAAAAGGCGCGATTTCCCCCGGGGCCTGTCCCCGAAGCGCCGGGGAAGAAAGGCCTCCATCAATCTGACAAAGCGTGGTGTAATCTGCCACCTCGAACCCGTGACCTCACAAGAGGATCAGAGAGGATTCGAGGAGAACGCCAGCGCACCGTTGCTAAGTGACGGTCAGACTCCAGCAGAACTGCGCGAGCCGGGGGGGGGGGGTACCCAGAATTATTTTCAGGTTCATCCTGTTGGGATTGAGACACACTGTCCCTCGCTGCACCCCGTACCTCTCACCGCCGCTGGCCCTGTGCCCCCCCCACGCCCTGTTCTCGTTTTCACCATCGGCGGATGTTTACCGCTGTCGCCACGGAAACCAAACCAGGACTCTCTCGTTTACGGGCCTCGGCGGGACGCAGAGAAAGTGTTTCGCAATCCCCGACAGGAAGAACCGGAAAGGGACAAATTTGGCCCCCCCGAGTTTTGCCTTCGAGGAAGGACTCGAGTCGGGCCAAGAATCGGCGGTGTCAGAGCCCCAGAGGCGGTGTCCCGTTCCCAGTGCAGCGCTTCCGACGCTGGCGAGCGAGCGAAGCACCCTCACCTTGAAAAGGCTTCGTCCAGACCGTCCTCAAGTTCCTGTGAGGGGAGAAACAAGCCCCAAGTGAAAAATCACTGCGCAGCTTTCGCCCAGATTCACAGCACTGCCAAACAGCAGGTTTCACCCAAAACTCATGACACTTTATTCACTTAAATTGAGGTCACACTCTCTTGGTCACAACTCCAAGAATATGTTTATTGTTGAAGAAACCTTTTTTAAAGAGACACATATTCTTTGAGTTAAGGAGGGCTTGACCTCAATTTAAGTTTCTGCTCTGCCTGTGTGATGGCCTGCGGCTCGTTAGTCTTCTTTGATAGATCATATTACTCACTACCTCTACTGAAGGCCTTTTCCAGACCAACTCCAAATATTCAGAATATTTTACAATACAATTTTACACCTCATATATTCTAGAAAACAAAATATGGATGGTGGAGTGAAGAGTTTTTCCCTTGAGAAAGGGAGTGTCTTGCTCTAGGCTGGTGTGCAAACCAACCAGGCTGTCAAACCCACGACCCTCCAGTCCAGAATCCAACTGCTTGCCGCTACACCGCCTGCATGAGTGCTCTCAGCTGTGTTAGGGGATTAGGGCCCTCAGCTGTGTTAGGGGGTTAGGGCCCTCAGCTGTGTTAGGGGGTTAGGGCCCTCAGCTGTGTTAGGGGGTTAGGGCCCTCAGCTGTGTTAGGGGATTAGGGCTCTCAGCTGTGTTAGGGGTTGGGGGTTAGGGCCCTCAGCTGTGTTAGGGGTTGGGGGTTAGGGCCCTCAGCTGTGTTAGGGGTTGGGGGTTAGGGCCCTCAGCTGTGTTAGGGGTTGGGGGTTAGGGCCCTCAGCTGTGTTAGGGGTTGGGGTTAGGGCCCTCAGCTGTGTTAGGGGTTGGGGGTTAGGGCCCTCAGCTGTGTTAGGGGATTAGGGCTCTCAGCTGTGTTAGGGGTTGGGGGTTAGGGCCCTCAGCTGTGTTAGGGGTTGGGGGTTAGGGCCCTCAGCTGTGTTAGGGGTTGGGGGTTAGGGCCCTCAGCTGTGTTAGGGGTTGGGGGTTAGGGCCCTCAGCTGTGTTAGGGTTTGGGGCTAGGGCCCTCAGCTGTGTTAGGGGATTAGGGGCCTAGCTGTGTAAGGATTAGGGCCCTTGCTGGGCGCTGTAGGCGTGCCGCCCTGGCTCTTACCCAGACAGTGTTGTTGTTCTCGGTGGAGTGGTTGTGCACCACAAAGGGCTCGTCTATGTGGCCAGCCTCAGCCGCCGAGATGGCTCCCTCTCCCAAATCCAAAAGGGTCCCCGTGGCCACTTCTGCTGGACCAATCACAAAAGAGAAGGGAAAGTAAAAACACACAAAAAAACAGATTCAAGCTTTGGAAGAGATACAAGAATACAGATCTGAATCAGACCAGTCTTTGCAAAGTCACCTTGCCTTACAGCCAGTTAGGGCCCTGTGACCCTATGGGAGATAGTACTGATACAGGCATACACACATAAACACACACAACCTCTTTCTGTCTCCCTCACACACACACACAACCTCCTCTACACACACACACACACAACCTCCTCTTCTCTCCCCCTCTCACACACACACACACTCCCTCCCTCCCTCCCTCGCTCATAAGGAGGCATCTCTGGGGAGGGGTATAATAAATTGCACTCTGAGTATTGGATAATCAGGCATCACACGCGCACTCATACACACGCGCGCACACACACTTGCTCCCTCACGCAGAGGGAGGGAGGGGGCAGTAAATTGCGTTCTGGGCACTGGATAGTCAGACAGTTAAGAAGCCAGTCTAATGGCAGCGCAGAGGGCAGCTGCTAATTGGGTGGGGTGGGGGTGGGTGGAGGGGGCGGGGACTTCAGCGGTCACTCAGGGGGCTGTCAGGGACGGCAGACGGGACGGGGGGGGCAGAGCCAGAGAACCTCTCACTTAGTCACACCCCCTACACATCCCCCCTTGCTCCTCAAAAACACCTGGCCCTCGCACACACACACACCGAACAAACAGCCTTCTAAAACAGGCGAAGCTGCGTTCTGGGTTTGCTCTTGAGCTCACCTTATGGGCCTCCAAACCGAAATGCATAAATAAATAAATCGATAAATAAACATTCATAAAGCCATTCCTTGGTCGCTGCTCTGCCTGTTCTCTTCTCAAAAATAACTAAGAAGAAGAAACGGGACCATCGGCCCTTTCTCCACACGGCCGCCACCCCCCCCACCCTCCATCACCACACTGACACTTTCGGTGTCTGCTTCCACTGGAGACGATCGATGGTTAATTAGTCATCAGAACTGCGCTGCGAAAGCGAGGGGAAACGCGCACGCTTTCGCAAAAGTCAATTACAAGCCACGGCTGGCAGCCTGCCGGCCCACGGGGGCCCCTCGGGGGAAATGGTCTGGCATCGTGGGGCGGGGGGCCGGGGAACCCGATCTCATTGCCGGAACCCACGCTGCGAACTGGAGACCGCACACTTTCAGGAAGTGGATCCCCAGTAACGCAGTGTCAGGTGTCTACACCGAGGGGGAGGGAGGGAGAGGTGGAGGGGGAGGGGGAGGGGAGGGGGAGAACGGGAGAGTGCATAAGAGAGACAGACAGACTGACCCCTCCCAGTGGTGGAACGACCTTCCGCAAACGGTCAGGAGTGCGGAATCACTTGCGATCTTCCGCAAGAGACTCCCACCTTTTCACACTCCACTACCACTGAATTCTGTACATCTAGCTAATTGTCATCACCACTGCCTACTTGCTCAATACTTCTTGTACATGCATCCCTGCTTACTGATTTAAAAAAATATATTTTAGATTTTCCTTCCCAGTGTTACAGGTATGGTACGCAGCTGCCTGCAATGACGTCTATCGCTGTATTACTGCACTGATCTGTTGCGCGAACTATGATTGTTCCTACCATGTATTAATGCACATCTTGTAAGTCGCTCTGGATAAGAGCGTCTGCTAAATGCTTAAAAAAATGTAAAATGTACAGCGAGAGAGGAAAGGACCTCACAACAGGAGCTCCGCCCCCTAATCTCCAGCCTTGACTACGCTCAGCACTGCAGTGTTCACACACGGCAACCGTGGCGTCTGTCGCCAGGGCAACAGCATCCCCTCCGACAGGGCCTGATTAATACTGCACAGCTCCACTCCCACTCTTCCCTGGAGTCAGGAGGAGCCAGGGGACCAGGGACAAGCAACCCCCCCTTCCCCACTCCACCCACCCACCCCCACCCCGGAACATCCCAGTGTGGGGGAGGGGCTTAACGTAAGAGAAGAAATCGTCTGCACTCTGCCCTCCTGAAGGAAACGAGCTCATGGAAGTAATGACACGCCATCACAGGTCATGGGTTACTCACCAAACGTTTCCAACTAGAAATGATTTACGGCAAGCTCTTCGTTTAGCAAAAATGTATTTGACATCGTTTACCATGAACGATTTCACATCATTCATGTATAACAAGTATATCGTTAATTTTTTTTTTTAAACGACAAACAAAAGTCGGTTTTTTTTTTTTTGGGGGATATTTGTTAATATTTGTCCTTAAAATTCTGCACAATGGTCTTTTTAGAGTTGATTCTTGCTCTAGTCTCAAAACACTCAACTAAATAATTCAACGACAGAACGTAATGGCAATCTTTATCGGCAAGTTGTTTCAGGGGCACAGCGCAGAAACGTATTGAATAAAGAACTCCACGCATGCGTTTCTGATGGCCCCGTGTCAACAAGCAGTCTCTTTAAGAAATGACTCCCAGCAAGCGGTGGTCACGCCCTGTTAGGTTCCGATCGGCGGTCAACGAACAGCTCAATTAAACCATAATTAATTCAAGAGTCTGGATCAAAACTCTGCCACGTGCAATGCGGTTCTGAGGACTCTGCCCGGGTAATGGCGGTCTATCTGGAACCAGACCCAAAGATTGTTCTGGAAGCGCTGCTGTCGGGACAGAAGCGTTGCGTGGCGCTGGAGTGGAGAGAGGGGGGCGGGGCCAAATGGCCTCAGCTGAACCGAGGCAACGGGAAGCTCCTGGAAGCAGATGTTCCCCTCAAACTGTGAGCCACCCGCCCACCCCCCCAAAAACAGTCCCCCCCGCCACACACACAAACTCCCAAATGTCGGGACAGTGGAGGGTGGGGGGCACACAAGGGGAAGAGGAACGCAGCCAAACTGCAGAACCGGCTGTCTAGGGTTTAATCTTCCACATCTGGGCACACATTCAAGAATGCGGGCCAGCAGGGAGTTTGGCTCACTGGTTCTTTAAGTTTTTCTCTTTCTTCTGCGCCTCCCCCCCCCCTCAATGTTTCTTCAGCCCTGCATCTCTCCAGACTGACAGTCCAGGAGAGCAGACATCACAGAAGGATGAAAGAACACTTCCAAAAAAAAAAAAAGAAGGATAAAATATTTAAAAAATCACCCTGCCCACCAAAAAAAGAAATATTTCAGATCAATGGCTCCTTTCCTGTGGTTATTTCCCCTGAGGCGTGAAGGGAAACCAGTCGAGGCTGTTGCATGCTGGGAAACGTGAGCAGGAGTTGCATGGAGTGGGGTGGGGGTCGAGTTCCTTTCCCTTTAAGACACATGAAGCGCTCTTAACACGACGTGCGCAGCTCGGACAGCTGAACATCAACATCAACTTCCTGGGGAGCACGTGGAAAAACACACACAGGAAACGGGATGGGACAATGGGCCAATAGCAGAGCATCAACGCCCATCGGCCTTCCGGACACAAATTCCAACAATACTGGGACCCCGAGACCACTTCTGCACCTAAACACGGGTGCTGATAGTTCACTAGCGTACCGAGCGTCCTGAAATGATTTACACAGTCACACAAATGGCAAATATCTGAAATGGTTTTCTGTTGGTAAGTACAAAAGGGCCGAATCAGATTTTTGAAACCGGCCGCGGGAACACAAGCATGTTACAAAATGTTCTAAAGAAACAAGGGGTAGCTCTCTCTTATTCAGTTATGGTACATTTGCATTCATTCACTCACTGGGGGGTGAGATGCAAGGCCCTCCCTGATTGAACCAGAGACACCATTGTGACATCTCCATTACAAGACATCTGTGCGTTCTTAGACCAAACATCATGTTTCTTACCATTTAAACAGTCTCTCACATTAATTTCACACCATTTAACCACAACAAATTTTAAACATCCCTGCAAAGACAGCAGCAAATGCAGCATTTCAGATGAGTCCATTTCCTGCATGGTTCTACATTCAACAGTGTTCTAGAAACATTCAAACACCGAAAAAAACACTCTTTTAAAAAAGAAGTAAATAAAAAGAATATTTTTGCGAAGATTATTTTTGAAAACAAAAAGTCATTTTAGTGCCATTTTTTGACATCCCTACTCCGACCCCACACGAAACAAGACACACACCTTGTGATGATAGCACAGTACTACAAACCGACCACTGACTCAGTGCTCTGAATCAAACCGCGCAATCTCAAGGGGACATGTTTGGTGTCATTTGCAGCAGTGGTGGAGCCGAATTCAAAATGAAGACGACGAGGAAGGAGCACATCAGGGGGGCTGAGATTCAGTGGCGACCTACTCGACAACAAACCCACAGCTGAACTGAAATTAATATTACCAGACCCATTATTAGATATTAATATAGGTTCTGGGTGAGGAGAATCAAGTAGGGGGAAGTGCACAGTGCAGTGATATGTATGATGTAGGTAGTAAACTTCTATTCATATGCAATAAAACATAAGATATGCACAGGCACGCACGCATACATAAACACACAATCATAAAAATCTTATTTTTAATGTTGTTATGATTCTCTACACACTTGTACCATACCTTACTACTTTGGCAACATTATTATTCCTTGAACAGTCTATTGATTATTTCTTTATTTATTTATTTATTTATACAACCTATTTGACCTTGACCTCACATGACCTTGAGCTGTAAGTGACTCACCCCCTCCTTTCAAACTGGTGAGACTGGCAGAACTTTCTGACTGGGAGCTGCTGGCCCCCTCACCGTCCGAGCCGGACTTCACCCGCTTCTCCTTCTCTGGGGGGAGAGACAGAAAAAGACAACACGCACATCAATGGGATTACTCAAATCCTTATTATGTTAAATAATGGAGAAAAAAAGGCAAATTAGGCAAAGGACCAAAAGCCCCACTTATATACCCCAGAATACCAGAGTAGCCACCAGCACCAATATCTCATGAATTCATAAGACAAGTCTACACCTCTGATCATCAATAAAAATGACAATGCTCATTAGAATTATAATAATGTTTCACTTGTGCCACATTTACAGCATGCACTTCATGCAAATAAAGCATTTTGAACTGAACTGAAAAATTCAAGTACATGGTCCTGCACAAACACACTCACAAGTAAAGCCAGGAGCAGTGGCTCCCAAACTCCACGCCCCCACGTTTAACGACAGAATAGATTTAACGGTAGCCTGACATTTTCTAAAAATGGAATTAAAAGTTTTTGACACACGTCAAAACAACTGCCTGTACACTGCAACTACTGTAGGGAACACAAGAGCTGCCCTGTTTAATTTGTTAAATGTCAATGGAGAGTAATGTTTTTTCACGTGATCTCATCCTTTCACAACCCTTTCACACAGTGAGTTCTGACCCACAGTTTGGAAACCCCAGGCCCAGAGCACGTGAGCGTTTCAGGGAAGTGGGAGCATAGCGCGTATCACTACCTCAGGGTGTGGCCGAGGCTTCTGAATCAGAGAGCTACCAAACACACCATGGATCAAACAAACGCTCAAGTCTCCCCAACACCTAATTGGCCCCTAATCTACCACTTCTGCTCGGTTTTATTTTGTTCGTTTTTTAAAGGTTTTTGCAGCTTGCATGCGATTGCGTTTTCCCTCTACCACGGATCCCTCCCTGATACGGCTGCTGCCGTCGCATCACCCTTTTGAAGCGCTGTGCACGTTCTCGGATCTCTACGGCCCGGGGATGTACTGAATCCGTGCAGCATATGAACAAGATCGATGAAGAGAGTAAAATAAATGCGCGAATGCGTGCTTGTGCTTCTACAGTAGGAGAAACGGCTTATGAGATACAGCTGCTGGAATGTTCTTTCTGAACGATTACTTATTTATTTATTTTTAATCTCAAATGAAATTTATTTTACTTTATTGGATTTTGGCATTGGGAATTTCGTTTTTGAGTGTTGGAGCAGCAGAGGTGAAGCATGATGGTTTTACACATCGGTCTTTTTGGGACAGCCTGATTGAATATTAAAACAGATCCTCTGGCTGCCTCTGTTACAGTCAGAGATTAAACGCACATCTCTAGCATTTGTTGCACTGAAAGAGCCAATATGGCTCCCAGTCTCTGAAGGACATTTGTTGCACTGAAAGAGCCAATATGGCTCCCAGTCTCTGAAGGACATTTGTTGCACTGAAAGAGCCAATATGGTTCCCAGTCTCTGAAGGACATTTGTTGCATATAAAAATATCTTCCATACACCTAGGAGGTTCCGGTGCCATCGGCGTTGCTATGCTACCAATGGATGTTCTGTCAACTACTGCCTGTGACAAATATTTCAACAACAACAACAGAGACCGAACATTCAATGCTAAAACAACTGGGCATATTTGGTCAGTGCACAGAAGAGCTGAGATTTTGTGCTCAGGTCCACTCGGCATTTGAGCCAAGATGGCAACAGCGTTACATCCAGCATTGAAGTGAACCTAAATGCTCATGCATACACGGTGTGTGCATTCCAAACTGCATTCCATTGTGACTGCATACTCCACATAGCAAAGGGATCAATCTCTGCATGATCACATGACCAAGCGGGGGGGGACTGCAAAGTTTTAGTATCATATCTAAAACATACCCCTGTACCATCAGGCAGTGCCTGAAAGGGTCACACGTGTGTGTGTGTGTGTGTGTGTATTTACTTTGGCTTGGATGTTTCATTGTCATTAATGCCCTCAATAATTAATCTTTGTGAGAAGCAAGAACAACAAAACTAGCTTCGTAGAATAAATGTAAATAACCTCTCCTATCAACATTCAGACCCCTAAGGACTGGGATGGATCCCCCCGCCCCTTCTAAATGAAGGTAACTTTCAGTGAAATGTAAAATCATTTCAAAAACACTTTCAAGCACCGCTTACGCTGGGAGGAGAATGCACCACCAATTCTAAGGGGCGGAGGGGTCAAGAGAGCAGCTTGGACAGCAGCCAGCGTCTGGGTGACCGTTCTTTTCCCACTCCAAGAACACCTGGCCCATTCCCCTTCACGATCAGAGCCAAAATGTTTGGCAAACCATTCCTCCTCTGTTTTCTTTCCACATTAAGAGCCTAATGTCAAACTAAATATATATATATTTTTTGTTTTTGTTTTAAACTTAGAGAACAGGTTACACTTTTCATAAGTAATCACAGAAATGGGGGGGGTGGTGTGTTAAGACTGAAGAGAGAGGGGTGTTCAGGAGGAAAAAAAACTTTAAACCTACGCCCGCATTCTTAACTCTGACAGCCAGGACGTAAACTTCACGAAATCCCCTGTCACGGTGCTAATCCCCTTTCACTTTCGGAACCAACGCGGAACCTGATAAACCCGCGAGCATCAATCGAGAGGGGGCGTGCGGAAGAGGCCACCACCGCATCCCGCCAGACGGGTGGAGCGCTCGCCGCTGAAGGCAACGAGGCATCGGGGGGGGGACGTGATTGATGAGGCGCGATTCGACTGGAAAACGCTGCGCGCCATCTCGCAAAGCACGAAAAAGCCCTCTCCATCTCGGGTTTACGGCTTCCATATGAAGCGTGTTTAGCGTCAGCGATCTGCCTGGGGGAGGAAAGCAAGGGCCCCCACTCTGCCCACAGGACCAGATCTGAACCATGTTTGAAGCCCCGTTCTGCCCCCTCCCATGACGACCGAACAAACGCGCCATCTTTGAGATCGCCCCCACCCCCTGACTGCTCCTCTTTCTCGTCCGCAGTTGCATTGTACTGTGAGACAGAAGCAACCCTTGTGCACCCCCCCCTCCATACACTCCATATCCTCCAGGTTCAAACCAGAGGGGGGGGGGGGGTGCAATCCTTATTTGGGGCTTTAATATTAATTTGAGGAATGCAAAATCTCAACACGGAAGAAAATAACTCCGCTGGCGCCTTGAATCTTTCAACAAAATAAATAAATTAAGCTTAAAACGCATCTGAAAAATAATGAATAAATAATATAAAACAGCGCGCACACACACACCAAGCTTTTTGATAGTGGATGAAAAAAAGGGAAAAAAAAAAAAAAAAAAAAAAAAAGCACTCGGGATTTAAGAATATTCTGTCAAACCTCCACTCTGGTAATAAGCCATTTCGGGGTACAAACAAAAATGAATAAATATATTAAAAGACTAAAAATATTAAAGGATAAATGAAGCAAACACTCCTTGTTGCCTGGCCTGGAGCTAGACAAGCCTGGAGATCTGGAGAAACGGGCCTTGGGGGGGGGGGGGCAGACAATCTTTCATTTCATGCACACCCCCACCATCACTCTCAGGTGATCACAACCTGACAGGGCTACTGACAGAGTGAAGAACATTACAAAGGGTGGGGGCGAGGAATCCCATTGGCTGGATTAAGACCTGGGGGATCTGAGCTCCAGACCAAAGTGACTCCCTCAAAGGGAGGAGAAGAGCACTGAGCACCTCCGGTCTGTAGGTACAACAGGGAAAACAAGAGATTTGCGCGGAGGAGAAATCTCACGCTGCAGGCTTTTGGGGATTGGTTTTTTTTCACAAACTAAAGAAACTTGCGTGAACTTAAAAAAACACTAAAAAAACGTAAGGTCTGTTTGAAAAAAATATTTCCTTTATCGTTTTTTCTTGGCCTTTAAAGCAGAGCTTAACATGTATTGCATTCTTGTGCTTTCTGCCATCAAAAACGCTGTCCTGGAGAAAAACTTATTTTCCCCAAGTGCCTCCTAAAATGATCTGACAGAGCTGTAGAGGCAGCCTGAGAGAGGAGGGCGGGGTTAGGGGGGGGGAAGGGTGGGGGCGGGTTGTACTAAAGCAGGGGTGTCCAATCTCATCCGAAAAGGGCCGGTGTGGGTGTGGGCTTTGGTTCTATCCCAGCACTAGGACACCCGATTCAACTAATCAACTAATCATGGTCTTCAATCAAGACCTCGATTAGGTGAATAGGGTGTCTTAGTACTGGGATACAACAAAAGCCTGCACCCACACCGGCCTTTTTCAGATAAGATTGGACCCCCGCCCTCTGTAACCCCCCCAAACCATATTCCACCTGAAAGCTGCCGCCGTAACGCCCTCTTGCTGGGATGGCATGGAGTTTCCACAGCAACAGAAACCGTACAAAGCTGGGCGATCGCTCAGAGGGGGAAATGCAATCTTGCCGACAGCGGGGGGGGTCAGTATGACAGCCCCATACTGAGTACAACCAAATACAATACATCACCCAGGAGGTCTAGTTTTGTAGTTCTCTGTCCTAGCTGGGCTTCAGGAATTGATATTCCTGTTTACCTGTGTTGATAGCGGTCTTTTATTTATAATATAATCTTTTCAACTTAAGAATCAATTGGAATTAATACAATGTTAAAGAGCCCATTTTATGAGCAGTATTATTCTTCATACAAATTAATACACTTCAGGATCAGGAAGACCCCTTCCTGCGCACATACGCACGTACACGCACGCACATACACGCACGTACACGCACGTACACGCACGTACACGCACGTACACGCACAAGACAGCGGGAGCGGCCAAAAACTCAAGTCACGTCCCTCCTTCCTTCCTTCCCCTGATCTATAGAGCTCACCTAGTCACTTCAGATCAAAGGCCAAAGGGAGGGAAGGAGGGAAGGAGGGAAGGAGGCCACTTCAGGGCACTCGTGCAGGGCCTCTGTCTCAATGTGAGTGATGTCATCTAAAAAATCAAAAAAACTCCTTGCAAATGTGCAGGCCCGTCACTCTGGACACCCCCAACCCCCCCATGTCCTATGTTCTACACTAAAGCCCAAAACCCTCAGAACTGTCCACTTCCTTTCGCTGTTACGACATAAGATGGACGCTTTCCAACAAAAGCAAGTGGTAAAACGAAGCTAAATTCAGACAAGATGGCCACCAAAAAAACATGTTTAAGTTGTTGCAATGTGCTCATGCGTTTCTTTAGGGGCTCGTTGGAAAGGGGAGACCTGGGCTGGTACATTTACATTCAGGCATTTAACAGACGCCCTTATCCAGAGCAGCCCAGGGCCGCCTTTTTCCATGTGTTCAGCATAAACGTGTTCTCGTCATGCCAATACATTTCAAGAGAGAAAAAAGAGAGATTTCAGAGGTTGCATGTGTGTAACCAGCGGTGAGGTCAAAACAATGTGTGGTGGGAAACAGTGTCTCCCAAAAAGAAGAAACTACGATAAAACAATGTTCCAGACTGCTTGGACACTTGGCTTTAAGGTCTGTTAAGGGCTCAGGTGGTGAATTCCAGTTATAGCATCACCCTTTACTGGCATTAAAGATGGTCACCCTCTAAAGAATTCTCTCTGTGATGTTTAATGAGACCTAGAGGCCCTGTTGTTTCGTAGACACGGTTGTGCAAACTTTGATACGGCATTACGCAGTAAGACAGCCGGCACCACAGCGGTCTCCTTAAGTCACCTTTTTTTCCACCCAATGACTTTGCGCTGACAGGATTGGAGAGAGAGAGAGAGAGAGAGAGAGAGAGAGAGACAGAGAGACAGAGAGAGAGAAAGAGAGAGAGAGAGAGAGAGAGAGAGAGAGAGAGAGAGAGAGAGAGAGAGAGAGAGAGAGAGAGAGAGAGAGAGAGAGAGAGAGAGAGAGAGAGAGAGAGAGAGAGACAGAGAGACAGAGAGACAGAGAGAGAGAAAGAGAGAGAGAGAAAGACCACACCAACCAGGGACACCAAGTTTACCTTCTTTGGCGGCTTGCCAGAACTCGAACGCCACTCGGAAGGCCTGGGCCACTGTGAGCGTCACTGCCTGGGCCTGGAACGGAGTAAGAGAAAGAAAGAGGAGGGGGGATAGAAGACACAGACTTAATTCATTCATTTATGAAAGGCAGCCCATGTTGATCCAGGTTCAATTGCTATTTCTAGTCTAGTCTTTTTCCATGTGTTCAGCATAAATGTGTTCTCGTCATGCCAATACATTTCAAGAGAGAAAAGGGGGAAGAAGGAGAGAGAGATTTCAGGGTGTAACCAGGGGTGAGGTCAAAACGCAATGCATGGTGGGAAACGGATGAAACGCACCTTTAAATAGTCACATTGGTACTGTGGCCCATTTAACCATTAAGTTAACTTTTTCAAATTTTCCCAAACTTTTAATACGTCTTCCAAAATTAACTGGATATGTTTTTTTTGTAACCACAGGCAATTTTAAACATGGCACACACAAACACAGTGCTGTTTACACCAAATGCACCATTCCATACGCAATTTAATAAATAATAACACGGTTGTCGTTTAAACCATACCATTTAAACTTTACAAGCCTAGTAATTTTTTTCTAAAATTGCTAGTTTTGAAGGGACAGAGAGAAACACCCAGACACCCATGTAGAAATTGCATGTTTGTCTTAATGACTCATGCAAACAGTGAGAATAACAGGGCTTTAGCAGATCCTCTTAAATAATAGCGTGTTGACTGGCACAGGGAGCCTT
This sequence comes from Aldrovandia affinis, assembly GCA_029706075.1. Taxonomy (NCBI): domain Eukaryota; kingdom Metazoa; phylum Chordata; class Actinopteri; order Notacanthiformes; family Halosauridae; genus Aldrovandia; species Aldrovandia affinis. Next base: position 1,215,196 of record JAINUG010000247.1, read on the forward strand.
TCTAGATGGACAAACAGCAGCACGGAGAGTTCTAGAATCTTGCAGCCAGCGTGCGGACCCAGACGCAGGCCTCCTCTCCCCTCCTGTGGTTTACTCAGCTGGGATAAGCACAGGCCTGGTAACATTAGCAGTGGGAAGGAAGGAGAGGGGAGTGGTGTGTTCCTTCAACACCCACCGCCACCCCCACTCCCTCCAAGGGAGGGATGGAGGGAATTTGGGCCAAACACCACAAACACACCCACCCACACAAGGAAACCAGTAAACAAGATATAAGATTCTTCGTCCGGGTGTGTGTGTGCGTGCACGCACTAGGGCTGTCACATTATATTGAATTACAAATCCAAATGTAAATACGCATCCCAACACGAGTTTCAAAGAAAAATGGGGAGATTCAATATGTAAAAAAAGTTTTTTTAATTATATTTTTTAATAATAAAACGATGTGCCCATGAGCTAACCAAATGGTGACTCAAATTAGCAATAATGCAATATACATTTTTATTTATTTTTTGCTAGATTTTTTCTAGTTTTTCTCCCAAAGCCCCTGCAATATACATTTCTAACAGTAGCCTAATCTCTGCTAAGCTGTTATGTTTATGATGGTGTTATGTTGGTCTTCATATTTTGCACTTAGTACAAATAAATTGTACCAGAAAAAAACTTGCATTTGCACCAGAGCCAATAACAGTTGCGCAAGCACAGTAGCATTTCTCACGCTTTGAAAAGAATGCAAAGTGACTTTTCAGGGAAACATTGAATAATTTTTTAATGAATGAAAGTTGGCAGGTCAAACACGCATAACGTATATTTGAATTTGAACAAATCGACATGTTTTCTCCTAAAATCGAACAGGATTTTTTTGTTAAAATGACAGCCCTAGTGTGTGTGTGTGTGGGGGGTGTGTTGCATGTGTGTGCTCCCACAATGCACTGCATGTCCCCACCAGAGCACAAACAGTGGCTGGGTCCTGAGGCCCGGTTTCCTGTTTAGGACTCACCACTTTCCTCTTGGTGCAGAGGTAGGCGTGGCACTCCAGAGTTTCGTTCTGCTGGCTCTGGGCGATGTAGGCGAACACTTTGTCGTGCATCTTGTCAGCTGTGCAGTACGATATCCTGAGGGATGCACACGAGCAAACATCTATAAATAACAGGAGCGCAAGGCGGCGACGTCCTCAGCTGCTGTGTAGTAATCACAGGACGCTGCCCGGGGTGATCCTTTAAGCCTGGCCCTGCTTGATTTAAACACTTAAACCTCTCAATACCACACTGGGCGTAATACCCACCACGGCCTTAAATATCACACCATTCTCACACGCACACACACTCGTTAAACAGATCAACGAAGATAATAATACTCCCGCATCCCGCATTTTATATATTTATTTCTTGACATACACAAGTAATTTCTCGATATATATATAGATTGAACCTGATATATACAAGTTGTTTCTTGATATATACAGTGTATATATATATCGATTGGCACAGGCATATATTTGGGCATCCTTTTGGGTCCTTATTGAGACATACTCAATGCAATCCAAATGAAATTATAATAATATATATATATATATATATATATATACAGAAGTAGCTCCGCAGCTAGATCAGCAATATGTAAAACACCAGTGTGTGGTACAAAAGAGAACTAGTCATATTGTCAGACACATACGCAGTAGTTTTGGCACTAACCACCCCCCATGCATAGTTTTAAAAACTTGGCAACGTGTAGCGATCGTTTGCTGGAAAATTGCACTGCACAACACAAATCGCATGAAGACCCAGAACGTAACGGTATTAAAACCGACAGATAGCTGCATTTCACTATGTCACTGGTTATATTCACGTCAAAGTTCTTAATAAAATATAATATCATCATTTTCAGTTCAAATCCAATGAAACTTTAATTTGGATTGCGTTGAGTAGGTCTCAATAAGGACCCAACACGGTGCCAAAATATCTGCCTGTGTCAATCGACATATATACATCAAGAAACAACTTATACATATGAGGTTTCAATGTATGTATATATATATATATATATATGTATATATATACATACACACGCATCTCAAGAAACTACATGTACATCAGGTGCAATTATATATAGGAAGAAACAATATCAGGTTCAATGTATATATATAGATCTCAAGAAACAACATATATATCAGGTTTCATTATACATTTCCTGTTTGGCCTCCATAATATATGTGTTCAGTATATATTCAGGAGGAGTGTGTGTGTGTGTGTGTGTGTGTGTGTGTGTGTGAGAGGGGGAGAGAAGAGGAGGTTGTGTGTGTGTGTAGAGGAGGTTGTGTGTATGTGTGTGTGTGAGGGATACAGAAAGTGGTTGTGTGTGTTGTGTGTGTGTGTGTGTGTGTAGAGGAGGTTGTGTGTGTGTGTGAGGGAGACAGAAAGGTTGTGTGTGTTTATGCACGTGTGCGAGTGAGAGGAGAGAAGAGGAGGTGTGTGTGTGTGTGTGTGTGTGTGTATGTATGCATCTGAGAGAAGCCTCAGATGTTTGATTGAAGATATTGTAAAAAATAAAAAATAAAGTGTGAGCAAATAAACACGAGTAATAAACCACAGTAGTAAAAGCAGCAAGAACATGCATCACTGAGCTGCTCACATTAGTGAGTGAGTGTAACAGAGACCGAGAGTGTGTGAGTGTGAGAGAAATTGTGTGAGAGTGTGTGTGTGTGTGTTAGAGAGAAAGTGTGTGTACAAGAGAGCATGCGTGAATGAGTGAGTGAGTGAGTGAATGAATGAGTATGAGTGGCTACAATTTCTAGTGCTGCTTAACCGACCCTACTGCACCTCTAGCTGTTCCTAACGGGTGTACGCATCTTAACACACTTTCAGTTCAAAGAAAAGCAGCTAAACAAACAAACAAACAAACAAACATAGGGCAGCCGCTCTCTGGTCCCCTAAGCTGAGAGCACGTGAGGCTTGATTGGATTGGCCTGGCATCCCAGATCACTGACGCAATCAGCCACCATCACGTGGAGAAACTGCCAGGCCCAGTATTTATCTGCTGGAGGTACTGTATGGTGGATTAAAAACGTTCCTTGGATTGCTCGGTGGCAAAACGTAGCGACCGCGTACGCTGGCGATTCAGGATTTCGTGAGATGGAAGAAACGAACGCAGTGAAAATCGGGTGACCCCTGAGACAATACGTTTAGTCCTGTTTGCGATGTCCTGTTTGAGACATGTCTCAAACAGTGTTAAAAAGCCAGTGTAGGTGGAAGTTCCCTGTGAGCGCTGGTCTGAAGTCAGTTTCAAGGTTAGCCTTTCGTTAAGAGTTAGCCTGTCCTGTGCCAGTGCTTAGGGGAAATTTCTCCCTCGAGCTAAAAAGGCAGCCTCGGTCAACACAATTCACTCACCACTGTTTGAGCGAAAGGGTGTTTCGCGTACCGCCGCAGCGCATCTTATTAAAGGACATGTCTCTGGTATTACTGAGGTAACACGCTGGCAGAGAGGAATTCCCACAGGAGCATTCCTCTTTGAACCAGACAGCACAGAATCAGACAGCATTATCCTGTCGTCTCCTCAGGTAGGACAGAAGGCTCTGTCACACTCCAATAAAAACATCCACAAAATGAGCAGAATGATGGCAGGGAGGATGCCTGTCAGGGGGCAGGGAGGGGGCCCGTCAGGGGGCAGGGAGGGGGCCAGTCAGGGGGCAGGGAGGGGGCCAGTCAGGGGGCAGGGAGGATGCCTGTCAGGGGGCAGGGAGGATGCCTGTCAGGGGGCAGGGAGGGGGCCAGTCAGGGGGCAGGGAGGAGGCCTGTCAGGGGGCAGGGAGGGGGCCTGTCAGGGGGCAGGGAGGGGGCCTGTCAGGGGGCAGGGAGGGGGCCTGTCAGGGGGCAGGGAGGATGCCTGTCAGGGGACAGAGGGGGCCCGTCAGGGGACAGGCGTCGGGCAGCTGGCACAGCCAGTGCCCCCAGGATTCATCTGGCATTCATTAAAGCAGCCATTAGAAACCAGAGCCTTCTTGTGCCCCCTCGCTCCCCAGCCCTGGGACAGGACAGGGGCGTGTCGTCTGGGTCAGCCATTAGCAGTCTGTAATTTTAGACTGCTGAGCGAGCACAGGAAGGCTGTCATTTACTCCAAGGCCTGTGGCAGCAGAAAGAGGGAGGGAGAGAGAGCATGACCACATAGGCGCTGGGGGAGTGGGGATGGTCCGAGGATATTCCTGAATGAGGCAGCACTGTAGAACAAGGACAGGAGCTAAACAGGGGGTGCATGACTCAGATCTGGGGATGGAGAAGGCACAGCAGGCTGACAGAGACAGAGACAGAGACAGAGACAGAGACAGAGACAGAGACAGAGACAGAGACAGAGACAGAGACAGAGACAGAGACAGAGACAGAGACAGAGACAGAGACAGAGAGTTTCTGGACTCTCTGAGACAGATTAATGTGGAGGTTTCCTGCTTTGAACTGAAAACGCTGCGAATCACATAGACGCCAGGAGTGATCGATGGAGGAGTTTGCGGTCGACGACATTGAGACAGGCAAACAAAGTTGTAAAAAACCTGAAAAATGGATGCAGACTTGTTTTCAAAGTTGTTTTTTTTCCTTTTTTTTTCTCCCTGGAATTCCCAAAAGGTCGCCGAGCTTACACGTGCGTTTCCTCAACTGACCAATCAGAGCAGTCAGAGTGAGGATGGGGGCGTGACTCACCTGTATATGGAGACGTTTTCGATCAGCTGATTGGACGCGCTGTCATAGAGAATGATACCCCTGGGAGACACTTTCAAGGTGACCTTCTGCAGCTTCTTGCCACTAGCTTTGGCCTGCCATGAGAATGAGAAAGAGAAAACGAGAGAAAGAGGAATCAGATTAATGATACACCATTACAAATTAATTCAAACATTTATTCATTAAACAATACATTTTTTCCCCCCATTTTCGTCCAATTTGGTGGCCGATTGTTCCCTCTCCAAATTCAACTGCCCCTTTCATACTGCAAGTTCGCCGCCACAACTCTGGGACTGGCATTGACAAAGATGACAAACTGCCTCGTGCGAGACGGAACTCGCCAAGCGGTCAACCATAACTCCGACACGCAAAGGTTCACTTGGATGCGGCGAACTCATGCTGACTTCCCTCTAACTCTACCCCTCCCCCTGGGGGTCAGACAGCCAATCACCACCCCCCGAGACTCCCAGACTGCAGTGGACAACCATCACTTAGAAAAGAGTCCTGGCCGACACACCCCGCCCCTCTTGTCTAGAAAGCCCCGCCTAGAATCGCGGCACCAGGTAGCGGGAATCCCAGAAGCGCCAGGAATTCCTCAAATACTCGCGCTCTGCCAAAACTGGAACACGACGAGCACAAAAGCACACACACACAGACACAAACGAGAAACCTACTACCCCCCTCCCCCTCCCCCTCCCTCTCTTTCCAGGAAAGGAAAACTGAATGACACAGCAGAAGTTTCGCAATCCATTTGTTTTGCACGTGCTGCTGGATACTTCAACCGCACCGGCCGGGTGTTTGCACACACTTCATTCATAAGGTTCAGAGAGAAAGCACCGGAGAGAGAGAGAGAGAGAGGGAGGGATGGGCAGAGGGAAAGAGGGAGGGGCAGCGAGGGAGAGAGACTCCAGACAGAATGCTACAACAGTGAGCGCTGTCCTTAGGAGTCCTTCCCTGACCTCATTCCTGTAAACGCAGCAGCTTTTCGATTTGGGACTGCAAGAGCCAGCCAGCTCTCACCAATCACCTCTGGAGGGGGCAGAAAGCAAGACAAAAAAGAGCAGCGGCGAGAAACAACAACCTTTTGCTTTTAGGAGAGAAAACGTTTGATCTTCCAAACCCGCCGCCGCCGTCCCCACAGAGGGTTCAAACCCCGAGTGCGGTGTGCAGTGTCGCGACGTGGGGACAAAGCCGGTGCGTCGCTCCACAAGGCGTCTGACCCAAATGACCCAGCCACACAAAGGGTTAATCACCTGGACAAGGAGGAGGTCCACTAAGCAAACCGTTAAGCGAAATGCTCAGCCTCGGTTCTGAATAAATCAGCACGGTGTGCATGGAGGGTAGCCTTCGTTTAATGGTGTCAGTAGTAGGGACAGTAGCTAGCTAGATAATCCAGTGTGTGCAAGCTAGTTATCTACACTGGTTTGGCTAGCTAGAACCTATTCTCATTGTATCCATGTAAAGTCAAGTACATCATAATGGGTGTTGTTTAAACTAGGCAGCGTTTACACAAGGCTAGCCAACATTAATAGGAGTCTGTTCCCCAGTCTGATTATTAATAGATACTGGTGCCTGCCAAAATAAAGGAAACACGAGTAAATGAAGGGTTCTGGCGGCTCTGTTATGGCGTGGGGTGCATTTTCCTGAAATAGCTTAGGTCCACTCAACCCCAAGATAAACTCCAATATGCAAAGCCGGTCCCGAGTGATCACCTTCATCCTATGGTGAAGCATTTCTATCCTGATGGGAGTGGTCTCTTCCAGGGTGACAATGCTCCCATCCACAGGGCACGAGTGGTCACTGAATGGTTTGATGAGCATCAAAACGATGCAAATCATATGCCATGGCCATCTTAGTCACCAGATCTCAACCCAAATAGCATAGGGTTTATTAATAATTGGCCTACGTTTTGGGGAGAGCCTGGTTTACTGAAGAGAGACGGACTCCACCCGAGCTGAGGGGTGCTCTTCTGTTATCTAATAACATAGGCCATAGTCTGAATCGGCGAAATTGACATTCAAGAGCTACAGCCAGGCAGCAGACAGACGGTCTTAAACAACTGTCTGCAAGTTTCCCTGAACTCGTGACTAGTTTCCACCCCAGTTCCCACATAATTGAGACTGTGTCTGTTCCGTAGAGAAAACCGTAGTCTATTGAAACTCAAACCTCCCGTGGGATTTTTTCTAATAATCTGATAAGGATCAACACGAACCATCGTAATGCAAATGCTAAACCTAATTTCGATAGAACTCTCCTTAAAATTGGGTTGCTAAATATAAGATCACTAGCTCCTAAAGCTGCCCTTGTGAACGAACTGATCACTGATTATAAACTTGACATTTTAAGTTTGACGGAGACTTGGCTTAGACCTGATGAGTACATAGCATTAAATGCATCTACCCCAGTTGGATACTCTAGTTGTCACAACCTCGACAGTCAGGCAGAGGTGGCGGTGTGGCTGTTATTTTTGACACTAGACTACGCCTTACTAAGAAATCTTTAAACACATTCCCTTCATTTGAAGTGCTTTCCCTGGGCTCCATACAGACTAATGTAGATAATAGATCTGCATTTACTTCATCTTTCATACTAGCTACTATCTACAGACCCCCTGGACCCTATGCTGTTTTCCTCTCAGAGTTTTCTGACTTTTTATCAAACCTAGCAGTTATGGCAGATAAAGTTGTGATTATAGGCGACTTTAATATTCATGTTGATAATGGAAATGATTCTCTAGTGAAGGCTTTTGCTTCTATTCTTGACTCTGTTGGTTTTGTCCAAAATGTGTCTGGGCCGACTCATTGTCATCAACATACACTGGACTTAGCTTTATCCTATGGTATTAGCATTAGCAATCTAGTTGTCTCTCCTCATAATCCTGTGCTCTCTGACCATTTCCTTATTACGTTTGAAATTCATGCTACCACTGCTATTAGATCAAAACCAGTGTTCTACTTTAGTCGCTCCCTAAATTCCTCTACCATACCTAACTTTGTCAGCCTGTTCCAAGAATCATTTACTGTTAATCAGGATCCCACTAGTCTACAATCTATTGATCAGCTGACTGACAATCTAAATTACACCCTGCGCAACACACTTGATGCTGTTGCCTCTCAAAAAAAAAAACTAGCCAAAAGAAGCTTGCACCATGGTATACTGACCACACACGTGCTCTTAAACAAGCTTCTCGCAAGTTGGAACGTAAGTGGCGATCCACTAAATTAGAAGTATTTTATTCTGCCTGGAAAGACAGTCTGGTACAGTACAAATATGCTCTCTCCTCCGCAAGGTCAACCTATTTGTCTGATCTGATTGAGCGTAATAAGAATAATCCAAAATTTCTTTTTGATACAGTGGCCAAACTGACAAAGAACCAGACTGAAACCAATGCTAAGCCTCCGGCAGCCCATAATAGTAATGATTTCATGAACTTTTTCTCTGAGAAGATTGAGAAAATTAGAGATGAAATTTCTAAAATGGCACCTTCTGCTGTAGCGGACACTGATCAGAAAGCACAGGCTTACCAGGACAGGGGTCCTATGGCTACTCTTGAGTTTTTTAGTGCTCTGGAGTGGACTGAATTTTCTAAATTGGTTATGTCCTCCAAACCATCTACTTGTCAATTAGACCCAATCCCAACAAAACTTGTTAAAGAACTTCTTCCTGTTATGGGGCAATCCATGCTAGACATTATTAATCTGTCTCTTTCATCAGGCTATATGCCAAATTCTCAAAAAGTGGCAGTAATTAAGCCACTTTTAAAGAAAAGCAAACCTTGACCCAGAAAATCTCAGTAACTACAGGCCAATTTCTAATCTTTCTTTTCTCTCAAAAATTCTAGAGAAAGCTGTAGCTCAGAGACTGACTTCGTTCCTGACATCAAATGACATCTATGAAACTTTTCAGTCAGGATTTAGGCAACACCATAGCACTGAGACTGCTCTTATTAAAGTTGTCAATGACTTACTGATATCAGCTGACTGTGGATGTGTCTCTATTCTTGTGCTTTTGGACTTAAGTGCGGCGTTTGACACAATAGACCACCAAACTCTTCTGAGCAGACTTGAAAACCTAGTTGGACTGCGTGGACAGGCACTCTCCTGGTTTAAATCCTACCTATCAGATAGATATCAATTTGTGCAGTTAAATGACGAGCCCTCTGCTCTCATCAAGGTGGAATATGGTATCCCTCAAGGTTCTGTTTTGGGGCCATTATTGTTCTCCCTTTACATGTTGCCACTTGGTGATGTCATTCGTAAACATGGCGTACATTTTCACTGCTACGCAGATGACACACAATTATACCTATCAATGAAACCTGGCGAAGGACAATTCGAACAGTTGAGGCCTGTTTTAAAGACATAAAAGACTGGATGTCAGATAATTTTCTATTGCTGAATACTGATAAAACAGAGATGTTGGTCTTGGGGCCCAAAAACCTCAGAAGAGGGTTATCTGATTTATCTCTTAATCTGGATGGTTGCTCTGTTGCTGCAAGTTTGGCGGTAAAAGACCTTGGTGTTACTATAGATCCTGGTCTCTCATTTGATAGTCACATCAAAAACATTTCCAGAGTAGCCTTTTTCACCTGAGGAATATTGCCAAAATTAGGGGCTTCCTGTCATTAATAGATGCAGAAAAATTGGTACATGCCTTTGTTACATCTAGATTAGATTATTGCAATGCATTACTGTCTGGCTGTTCCAATGCCTCACCAGGAGCCTACAACTCGTACAGAATGCTGCTGCAAGGATCCTGACTAGAACAAAGAAATATGAGCACATTAGTCCTGTGTTAGCGTCACTTCACTGGCTTCCTATAAACTATCGTAGACTATAAGGTACTCCTCTTAACTTATAAGGTGTTGCATGGACTTGCACCCTCTTACTTGACGGATCTACTTCATCCGTACAATCCCCCACGTTCACTTCGCTCACAAGATGCAGGCAACTTGGTAGTCCCTAGAATATCAAAAATACAGCAGGTGGCAGAGCTTTCTCCTATAGAGCTCCTTTACTGTGGAACAGTCTACCCATCTCTGTGAAGGAGTCAGACACGGTCTCAATTTTCAAGTCTAGGTTAAAACGCATCTCTTTAGTCTCTCTTATAGTCATTAGGTGCAGATGTGGAGGGGCGTAGCAATAGAGCCTTCTGGTGCAATGAGCTATCTTACTGTCACCAATCATAAGTGATGATCCGCCCCTATCAGGACTGCTGATGATGTGGTGGGATGGTCTCTGAGTGCCCTCATGGCTGCGTGCTCCTGTGCCACTCACCTAATTAGTTATGCTGCCCTAGATTACTTCTGCTGGTGCAAAAGTGTTATCACTACTCTTCCCCCTGATCCGGCGTGATATTTATCATAGTCATAATTGCACCTTTCCTCTTTTCTCCCCGGCTTCGTGGCACCTGCCCGAGCTCACCTGCCCCAGAGTCAACCCCCACCCCTGCCATGTGTTAGCCGGATGCCGCTGGCCCAGACCCTAGCTGCTGGTTCCATCCCCCGCCCTGCCCTGGTATCTGGAGGGATGAGGTCCACCCACTCCTACACTTAGAATGCCCTTCCAGTGGTCTGTTAAGCCACATGAGCCTCAAGGACTATTTGTGTTGTTTTTCTCTGTATCCCACAATTTTCCAGGAGTTCATCTCGACCGCCTTTTAAGGGGTCAGGGAATAATTTTCCAGTTTCCTACATTGGCTCCAATGGTTTTCTGGTTTTTTGATTCCCTCTGGAAAATGCCAATTGTGAAGCGCTGTGTGACAACCTGTTTGTAAATGGCGCTATACAAAAATAAAGATTGATTGATTGATTGAACCCAACTGAACACTTATTGGAGATTCTGGAGCACGGCCTGAGACAGTGTTATCCACTACCATCAAAGAAAACACCAAATTAATGAGTTTCTCATGGAGGAAATGTGTTGCATCCCTCCAATAGAGTTCCAAACACTTGTAGAATCTTTGCAAAGGTGCAATGAAGCTATTCTGGCAGCTCTTGGTGACCCAATGCCCTATTAAGACACTACTGTATGTTGAGGTGTCCTTTACTATGGCAGTTATAGTGGGCATATAATTATTTGTTTCAGAAATGGCCACCCCCTACCCCCTTACCCCAGCAATAATGTTGTACTTTGTATTTGAGCAGGGACACCATGTGCAGCACAGTGTGTTTGTAAAAATTCCCTTGTATGGTGGCCAAGTTCCCAGAGATTCTCACATCCCAGAGAGAAGGCTTTCCGGTCCTTTAGATCAGGACAAAACCAAAAAGAATTTCCACCAGCTGCCAGACATGTGGCATGTGGAGCTGGGATGATTGGTGTCATCATCTCTATTGGTAGAGGCAACCTTAGCCCCATCCACACCCACACTTTCCCAAATTACTTTATCCGTTGACCTGTTGCCATCTTGTTTCTGTGTCGGGAAGAGGAAGTTTTGCATCACCATCAACAAAACACCAAATTATGGAATTTCTCGTGGTAGAATGGTGTTGCACCCCTCCAACAGAGTTCCAGACACTTGTAGAATCTATGCCAAGGCACACTGAAGCTGTTCTGGTGGCCCAACGCCCTATGTTGGCATTTCCTTTATTTTGGCAGTTACCTGTAGTTTATTGGATAATTGCTATTAAAACGTGTTATTGCCATACAGTGAAGCAGGGCAACTAACATTCTCCGTAAAAAATGTTATATTAATATATATATATATTTTTTTTTAAGTTATGCCTTGCACTTTGATGACATCCTGCATTTACCCAACGCCTAACAACCTCACACCCACTCATCACTGTTCTCAAAACAAACGGTGTCCCGGTGGTCAATTAAGTAAAAGATCATAGGAGCTGACGGGAGTAGATCTGACGAGCAGCCCCGGGGGGGGGGGGTGAAAGAAAGACGAGGGCCAAACGAAGGTTGACACATCTGGAGCCGGTCGGAGAGGTTACTCACCGTGGCGACGATCCTCTTGACGGCGGCGGCGGACAGCTCCTCCCCCTTGGGCTGCTCCACCAGGGTCATGCCCAGGTACTTCAGGTTGAAGGCCATGCCTTCCAGCAGCGTCTCCCGTGTGTCTGTCCAGTTCTCCGGAAGCTCTGAGCGAGGGAGGAAGGAGAGAAGAGTGAAAAAGTGTTGAAGTGCACTCCTCCCTGTTGATGCCCTTATTTTTTTTTTTTGGGGGCAAAGAGATGGAGAGAAAGTGTGGCACACAGCCAAATAGTTCCCACTTGTGTCTTTTGCCTTCTTGTCGCCATAATTGGTTTTTTTGGTGGGGGGGTGGGCAGCCTGTGGTACCAACTACAGACTGCCGGGGGCGCATTTGGGGCTTGATGTTCAGGTGATCAGGCGAGGGGGGACGACGACTGTACTCATTGGAAGTCGCTCTGGATAAGAGCATCTGCTAAGTGCCAAAAATGTAAATGTAGAACGTTCCCCCTGAAAGAATATAGAGGGTTCAAAAAGTACCCCGTTTGCGTTTCTCAATGGCTCAAAATATACCTACCCCTGGAAGGTTTTTGCTGACGTAACTTTGTTTATAAAATAACTTTTCTTAAAATGGCACTCAAAGCACTTTATGCACCATAGGCATAGGGCCGACACAGCACAGCTGAGTGAATCATCTCTGCGCCAGAATCTGAACCGGTCGCTGGACTTCAACACCACAGAGAGGGAAGTCAGGAAGGTCTAAAACATCAGACCATCACATGCACTACAATGGGGGAAATCTAAAGGTCCTTTTTGTTGGCGCAACATCCAACAGAACCCAACAGAGGGGAGGGGAAAAAACGAAGGACAAAAAAAAGCTAGCAGACATTTTTCTATTTATTTTTAAATATCCTCCACAAGTCAACGCAGTGAACCAAGCAAGGTCCCTTCAGTTTAATTGTGTCATTTGCATTTCACAGCAAATTATCCAATCTCATTAATTTGCATGCAAATTAAAATTGTGCATTCATAATTAAACGCATAACGAACTTTTGTGTGAACTCAATCATGTTCTCCAATGCCCAAAAGCCACTGACCGTTTTACACCATACAGGCCACACAGGAAGGCTAGCGCCGATTGGAGGTGACCCACAGCTCTCACTGACCCCAACTGGCCACCTGTGGACACCTGGCAGGAAACTAGAGCACTCCAAGGAAATCTGTCTGGCTTAAACCCTGGCCCGCCCGCCCTACCCCTGGGGGAATGAGGCCTACTAGGTCGCCAGTTACGATTACAATTACGTCATTCAACAGATGCTTCCAGAGTGAATTCAAATGGGGTGACACGGCATATCACATAAATAGCCAGTACAACATCTTTACAAAAATGGCTGCTAGGAGCACACAGAGCTAGTCGGGGAAAAGGAGGAAGTTAGTCGTTTTTCCTCCCCCATTCAAGTTCCTATTTGATCCATGTTTTGGAGGGGAAGGATAGTGGAGGAACAAACGTTGCAGTCTGGGGAGGTGGGTTTTCAGTCTGTGGTGTAAGATAGGCAGCGACTCTGCTGTCCTGATGGTGAAGGGGACGACATTCCACCACAGAGGAGCCAGGACAAAGAGGCGCGATCACGATGAGCAGCTGCTCGCTCCTTGTAGGAGTGGGAGCACCAGGCAGCCAGAGGCTACAGAACGAAGTAGCTTAACTGAGCTGGGGAGTATGGTTTGACCATAGCCAGGAGGTAGGAACAAGCGAACAACATAACAGAGGCACGAACCTGTGATGCTCGTGCCCAGCCAGTGCTCATGGTGAGTGCCTTTATGGACCAAGCCACCCAGGAACCCAGGAACCCAGGAACCCGAAAAAACTTGATGTTTAACAAATAAACTTTTCCTGTAGCCCGAAAAACAAAAGCACTCAACTCCCAGTTACACAAGAGTAGCAGTATTCGGGGGCCTGCCATTCTGCAGGAGAGCTCGTTTCTGCCTGGCCTTTATGTTACTGTACAACACCAGAGAATGAAAACACACACAATGAACAGTGGCCCAATTGTACACGTTAGCATTTCTGAGTACACGACTTGGAGAGAAATTTAAGAGCGAAAAGAAGAAAAGAAAGAAAACAAGATGTTCCTGTTCTTCTGCGACTCCCCCGAATGTAGGCCGTGTCTGCCAAACTCGGCAGCAGGCGTTGGATTTCAAACTCATTTAAAATGTCAAGGTTTTTGAAAGTGAGGGAAGAGAGCAGAAAGCACGTTTCCTCTGTCCTACGTGGTCATGCTCCTCAGTCCTTGAGAAAGAACTCAAATGTAAAAAGCAGAAGAAAAAAACAAACACAAGCCAGACCATTTCAGGACTGGACTAAACCAGAACCAATCCCAAATTAAACTCCCATGCAAGGAGCACTTTTGGTTTCGCATGCACACCCTTTGACCGGTAATGCTATACCAGAGCCAGCGTAATGTGTGGCGGCTCCCGTTTTAACATTTTAAATTCGCATCCCAGCTGAATTAATACACAGGTCTGGGCTTTGATGTTTAAAAAGGCCACAAGCCGCTTCTTTTTTTGTTCTTTTGATTTCCCCCCCGTCCCGTCCACGCCTAGTGTGAAAGTCCGCTTTTCCAAACCCACACGAGGCGTTTATAGCCTCAGAGTTGTGGCTGAACATTCGGGAACCCTCAAGTCCTCTAGTCTAGCTCATGGTACCAGTTAGGCCCAGCATGAGATGCTCGGGGGCAGGGCGACATCACAGCGGGCTGGGGGCTTTCCCTGTCCACACCCACAGCCACAGCCACACCCACTAGTGTCTTTGATACGGCAGACCCAGTAGACTGAGAACGCAGCGGTCGGTGCCGGTTTGCCTGGCCACACCAAAGCTTTTCGCTCCCATGTCTCCACTTGTCTGTCATGTCTCAACAAAAGTATAAATCAGACTGTTCTGTAACATGTAGGTGATTTGGAGTCCCCGTCCCCTCCCCCTCCTTTCTTGGTTGTGGACAAAACGGAAAATGTGACTTTTAAGTCCAAAGGCATTATTGGAGTACTCATCCATTAAAGTTGGCATTTTTTATTCAATGTTGGCCCTACCCAGGGTCACTACAAGACACTGTAGCTTTTGATCTGTACATGCCGAACACAAGCTTGATGTCATTTGAAACCTCACTGTGCGCTCGAAGAAATGGTAAACATTCTTAGTGAGCAAGACGTGAGCCACCCACACCCCACACGACCCCCCCATATGCGTGGGGGGAGAGAGGTGTGTCCTTAGAGTGCATTGGTTCTCACACATGGTTACAAAACACAGACAAGGTCAAAGTTCTTGGTAGAAGAGCTTTGAAAAAAAAATGAAAAAGGGCAGGGTCCAGCAGTATTGTGTGTCAAAGGTCACATAGAGCAGGGCAGGACAGGGCAGGGCCTGGTGTGGGTGGAAGGCCTTTCCCCCAGCACACACTGGCTGCCTCTCAGAGAACAGAAGTACAGTGCGGCGATCTGGCTAATCACTAAATCTCTAATCTCTTCTCCAGCCCTCCTGACCTGCTCCTGGCCCGTGCCGCCTGTTTCTGGAAAAATATGGGAGAGACATCCTCCAAACAGACCGAAGACAAGCCTGAGCTTCGCTCCAAAAACCACCCCACCCCACCCCCTCCTCCTCCTCCTCCCTATCTCAGAGGACCTGCTAATGAACCTGAACTTCACATTGGGGCCTTGAGTAAACAACTCTGCACAGAGAGACACAGAGACAGCTCTCCTGCTGCTAAAATGCACATATCAAACCTTTGATGTTTCTGGATTATGACTGGAGTCCCAAAAAAATACAATAAAAAAATCTGCAGTGTGTGATTCCAATATAGGCTTAATCTTCGCAATAACTGGTAATGTTATAGTATTTGATGTTGCTCAAACCATCAAAGGAGGGTAGGACCAATCTCTTTAGCTGAAAAAGCCCCTTAAAAACAATATATATATATATATATATATATATATATATATATATCTATTGTTTCAGATATGTTTTCCCCATTTTCTCCAAATTTAGTAGCCAATTACACCCTGTTTGTCCAATCACCCCCCATATTGTGAGTTCGCTGCCGTAGCCCCGAGACCGGCCGTGACCAAGTGATGTGCCGCCTCCTCCGAGTCGGTATTTGCAGAGCTGTCGACTGTTTGTCCGGTACATCGGAGCCACTCCTATAAGCAGTAAAGTCATATCGGCTTCCCTCACCCCCCTCTGGGGCGGACAGCCAACCGCCACCCGGCCAGAGCCGAAACTGGCGCGGCTGGTGGAGTCAAACCCCAGTCGCAGTGGCCAGTGTCAGACGTTGTAACCACCAGACCACCCGGGAGGCCCAAAAACAGTATTATTTTAATTTTATCCGGTTGTGGGTGGCGAGAGGATTTTATGTACGGACAGAAGTCGCAGAGGCGCTTTGCCAGATCTCACAGCGTGCAACTGGCAAGTGCGTGCGAGTGTGCGTAACGGAGTGTGTAGGAGTGAGTAGGTGTACATGTGAGTGATGAATCAGTAAGTCAGTGAAATAATGCCAACATCGAAAATTACACCAACATCGATTAAAATAATAGCAACATCTATTAAAAGACTAAAAGCGAATGCACTGCTTGTCCTTAAGTGGACTCCACTTACCCCTTGTAAGTGACTTTGAGACTGGCACTGCGAGACAAATCCGCGAACGCTACACAGCGGTAATTGATGTTCAATGAGCGTTTGCAAGTCATTCAGAATGAGCGGTGTTTCCCTCAGGACTGACACTGCAAATGCGATTCATTAACATTAATAAAATTGACGCTTAATTAATGGGACCCTGACACAAAGTGTGACTAATGGAGGAGAGGAGATGGGTAGGAGTGAGGAGTGTGCTTTAGAGATTACTGCTCATCCACTTTACAGAGGTGGGTGGGGGTGGATTCCTGTGGACGGGATGTTTTCTGCACGAAGGCAATCTTTTTTTTCTAAAAATAAACACAGCGCAGAGTCCACTAGCGGCATCGTTAGCAGAGAACTTCCCCCATTCAGAGGAACTAACAAACACAACGGTCATCGACATTTACGGCTCCGCCCTCCCCCAGCGTCCCCTACATGTACGCACACCAAATCCCGCTGCAAATCAATACTAACCCCCCCCCGCCCACCCTCCACACTTCCCACAGGCTCACGTCGAAAGTAATCTGAAGGGAGTTTGAAAAAATCCACAATTTGACAGGCTAGATGTTCAAATACTCCTGTATCTTTTGGATTTCAGGGGCAGCCCACCTGTCTGTGCATGGGATTGGCCCCAAAGAGTTTCGGGCCTTCTGATCCCGTTCATGTTGTGTTAAGATTCAGTGTTCGGAGCCCCTCCATCCCTCTTCCTAGCTCACTGCCCAAAAATGCTCCCCCCCTCCACAGCACCACACCACTGCAAATCAAATTTATATGAACTCTTAACCCCCCCGCAGGGCTAAAAATAGCATAAAAGGAAACAGACACACGCCTCCTCCTCTGTGCGGACAGACGGTGTTGGTGAGGCCGTGCCAGGCCGTCTGTTAGATCAGTCAGGAGAGGTTTACTACAGCAGGAGGCCCTGATGAATGGACACGAGCTCTCGCTTGCTCGCACGCACGGGGAGAGATCTCTCCGGAACGGCCCGAAGAGATCGCACAAAAACACACATGCAGGGAGAGATCTCACCGAGCCTAAAGGCCTCAGTATACTTCAAACGAAATCGATTTTGTCGTTGTCACACAGGCTGTCGAACTGCTGTCGAATACAGCGTTGCGAGCAAATGTCAGTATACTCGGCACAACTCGAGGTATGTTCGTTTAATGATGCTCCAAACCAGATGGGGGCGCTTGCCAATGGAACAGGAAATATAAATACCAACGAACCAAACATTTGCAATGGCCAAATGTGCAACGCAGTCATGCTTGATGTACAAGATAACCCCATGTTTAAACCATAGCTAGCCTATGTCACACAATTGTGAACTGAGGCCAAATAGGTAACGTCAAATGACGAATGAGGATTTTGGTAGCAAGCTAACGTTAGCTAGCTACAAAAGCGGTGCATTTCCGCAAAGTTGTCAACTGGATTCGCAGGGGGAAAAAATGGATTGTCAACACGAAATATAGCTAGCTAGAGGAACAAACAGCTGGACGCAATAAGATGTTAACCGGAAACAAGCAAGCCAAAATGACATGTGTTAAAAATGCAACCAATCACGTGACATTGTTGACCAATTGCAGGCGACGGTCTATTGGGAGGCCGTGAACGAGGCTGTGCGAAAAGTTAGACAAGTTCTCCTAGCTAGCCTGCACACACTGCGGCGATCGAAGCCAAATGCTGCACTTTGTTTCGGTCGCAAACCTGCCATCTTGCCTGTGCGAACACGCCAAATTCTATTTTGTTTGACGTATACGGACACATTAAACCCACACATTCACACATACAAACACCAAGCAAGGGACGTCATACCGATGTCTGACCAACGATCAAGTGACCCGACGACACTTCACACCACTTTAATCACCATGGCACTTCAACCACACGCTTCTAAATACAGCAACCTGAAGCACAGCACATGTCCCCCTCAGAACTGCAAAGTGCATGCAAGGCACCTCGAGTCTCCGCCTACGCACACACACACAGACACACAGACACACAGACACACAGACACACAGACACACAGACACACAGACACACAGACACAGACACACACACACACACAGACACACAGACAATGAGAACAAGCTGTTCAGCCTATCTAGGCTCATCGTGTCCTAATCTAAAGACTATCCAGTACTGCATCTAGCCTGGACTTGAATAGCCCAAGTGTTTCTGCCTCCACTATCTGACCTGACAAGCTGTTCCGGGCATTTACAACTCTGTGTAAAACATTTTGTTTTAAATTTTTTTTTAAACACGTCCTAATATCCATGCAGAATTTGCCTCAACTAATTTACACCTGTGGTCTCTTGTTCTGCTAACCGAACTCATTTAAAAAAAATACTTGATAGTTCACGGTGTTAATCCCTTCTAGGAATTTAAAAACCACACACAGAGCCCCACTCATGCAGGCAGAAGTCAGTCCAGGTCACATGGCATTCCATCTGGAATCCAGTCTGTGATGGGCACTGGGTAGCATTCTGACCTTTAGATGCAAGGGGGTCCCAAATGTATATTTCTCAAGCAAGAGGAAATCATGAGCTGAGCTGAACATCCTGCCATAAGCAAACTGTTTTAGCTTGCAGTTAGTCATCTGCCTCATTGGTATATCAACGTGCATTGAGGTTGGCACAACTAATTGGGGAACTCGTTTTTGGTATGTAGCTAATGTTTGTTGATGATCCAATATTAGCAAGCTAACTAGCTAGCTATCCATGTCATATAAGCAGCTTGACTTGAGTTACTTGGCTTGCTGATACATATGGAAAAAAATAATATTCTTCTGAGAAAAGCTGAAGATGTATACTTTAACATTTTTAGAATAAGCCAAAATGGCTAACGTTAGCTAGCAATTAATGTATGAATGTCAGCAGGAACTGTAGCTAAAATATTTTTGAAATAGTCTCATGTATTTTGGGGGGAGAGAAAAACCTACTATGTATATACTGGAATCACACTTAATGTTCTTTTATATGAATATTGGCAGGCCTAGGGGTTGCAGGAATGTACCTAGCAACACAAAGTAGCAATATAGGCTACAAAGTAGCACTACCAATATTCATAGGCTTATTATTCCTTATTTCTTTAATAAAATTGCTCGACCGGTCTAAATAGGCAACTCTTAATTGTATTCGCAAATTTAGCGTTCATGTGGAAACACTAAAAACTTCAGTGAAATTCTGGTTTGGAGTAGCGGTTCTGTAGCCAACTAGCAAGCTACCTACTATGACTGGTGACCACTGAACTGTTTTTGGGGTGACTGACAAATTCAGGAGAACAAATTCTGGAGTAACATTTTGTTTTACTGAAGTACATTACACATACAAGAGAAGATTCTTAGTTAATCAACTATTGAGGATTAAGTTCAACCTGTTCACTAATCTCAGAGGGCACCACTCTGCGCTGTCTGAGCTCCCTTCCAATGACCAACTATTGCTTTGAACCCCATGAAATAGAAACCGATCCTCTCAAAATAAAATGCAGAAGTGCTGCAGTGAGCTGCTGAATCTCAGTCTAGAGACACGTGCTGCGCTGCCGTAGAAACTTCATAAAACAAAGACGTCAGTAAAACCTTGGAGAGTGCTTACGCACCTTTTAGTCCAACACGTATTAAAAGGGTGAGCCGGCTCAAGTTCGCCGTGAAGCACGCAAGGGTGTCTCCAGAATGTGGGTGGGCGAATTCCATCTCGAAGGAGGCGGTGTTCACTGCGCTCAGAGAATTAGCTTGTCTCATAGAGACAAGCTGCAGACTCGTGTGGGGAGGGTAAATCTAAACAAATAGAGGGTGTAATTGGCTACTAAATTGGGAGAAAAACAGAAGAAAAAAATACAGAAACCAAAAAATAATTATAATAATTAAAAATGACCTGAAAATTATAAATTAGAATTAGGGGCCCCTGGGTGGCATAATGGTGAAAGGCACTCGCCCGTAGTTGCACACTGTGGCTGGAGTTCGATCCCCGGCTGTGCCAGCCTGGCTCGTGAGCACCGTTCGGGGGGCGGCAATTAGCTGGCCGCCTCAAGAGAAGGGAGAAGGAAGCCAGCGGGAAGTTGCCGCATGCAAGGTGGCTCGGTGTGCATCACAGTTACGGTCGACAACTTCACTTAGTGTTGTCCCCAACCCTGGACTCAAAAATCAAACAGATGCAGCTATTAATCCGTCACTTCCTGCCCTGCCCCCCGCAGGGAACGCTCTGACACAGTTGCCGAATTCCCTTTACGTATTGGCTCCCTTCACTCCCACAGACTCCCCTTTGTCTTTGTCGTACGAGTGATAGCTGGAGTAACACTAATTTGGAGTGGAGGAGCGAAATAGAAAAAACAAAAAAAACGTAAGATTTAAATTATTTATCGGCTTTTGTGCAGATTAAAGGGTCATGGGGTTATGCAGCAGAGATTATCTTCTCCTCATAGGCCGCCATCATCTTCTTTAATTCTGCCATTGCCTTTCCAGGGTTCAGTCCCTTGGTGCAGTTCATGACGGTGTGGCAGTCGTACAGGGAGACGGGGTCCTGCAGCTTGGATGGTCGCTCCTCTGTGAACTCATCTCCAGAATCTATCATCCAGCAATATGCCTGCATGAGGACAGCTGGACCCAGGTACTTGTCTCCATTCCACCAGGAACCTGGGCAGCTGGTGCTACAGCAGGCACACAATATGCACTCGTACAGCCCATCCCATTTCTGCCTGTCAAATGGAATGGCCTCGAACAACTTGGAACACGGAAACCATCCGTGTGAAGACACGCCTGCCGCTGCCAACGAGCTATACGGTTTACAACCCCAGTTTTGTTTGTTCTGGAATAAAACATCGTCAGCATACCGGAAATGAACAATGATAAATCAGCAGCATGAACGCAGCACACTCCCGAATAACCGATCTCATCGGGACCAAAAGGCAGACTGGTGGATATATGAAAAGGTTGGATAAACCTGCAATATTTCTAAATAAACGTAACGGCTGACACAATTTCTAAATGTGGATATGCGCAAATCAATTTATTTCAACAAATCACTAAAACGACCAATTTATGCCAAAATTTGATGCACAGGGGTGTCAAACCATTCCATCAAGGGCTGAGTGTATCCAGGATTGTGTTGCAGCCAACGCATTACGCCAGGTGATTTCAATTAGTTCCCCTCCTTGGTTGAAGATAGCTAATTAGTGAAATCACCTGGTGTAATGCTTCGGCTGCAACAAAAACATGCGAACACTCGGGCCTCGATTAAATTAGTTTGACACCAGTGGTGTAAACGATTGGGCTAAATAAATAAATAAGATAAGAGCAGAAGTTGGCATGAAATCCAAACCCCTGTTTTAGATGATCCAAGTGCTGTTTGGCACAACCTTTCGAATTGGATTGAGTTACGGGGTCTCAAACGTTATAAAAATCACAAACCAGCGTACACTCGGCCCTGGGTGGAATGAGTCTGACACCCCAGCCGTAGCGATTAGCCAGCCGTCATACGCTTTTCTGCATATCCATTCAAAGGTGAACTGAAGAGATTTTCTTTCTCGGTTAAAATGGGTGCAGAGATTGCAATACCATGGTCCCATGGCTTGCATAACCCATGCAAACTGGGCTTTATTGGCACCTATAGCAATCAAGTTAAATGTCCGGTACTGTACTTCTCCCTATCCTGAAGTCCTGAGATATCTTATTTTTTGTCACACCATTCTTAAAAACCAAGTATTTATATTTTTTTCCCCAATGACCCAGGCACCCTGGCCACACCCCCTCAAACACCTACCCAGGTGTGACAAGGAGGCAGAGTTGTGTGAGGAGTCAATACATGAGGGGGAGGGAAAACCAGTGAAGATTCAAACAGGTACACACACATCCGTATGAGCGCAGACGTATTCACGCACACACATGTACATGTGCGCAAGCACACACACATATGCATGTACACACACATGCACATATATGTGCACACACACACACACGCACGCACGCACGCACACGCACACGCGCACACACACAGGCAAACACGCAGAGGTCAGCAGTAAATCTGGGAGGGAGGGGAAGATGAAAGTGACAGTTGAATACAGAGAGACGAGACCAAGAAACAGGGAGGGAGATGGACAGAAATCGAGAGAGACGAAAGAGTAAGAAAAAAAAAAAGAGGGAGACTGAGAAAGGGGGAGAAGCCTCTTTGAAAATCTGAAGTTCTCAGATCAAAGCCAAGGGTAGGCCTTAATCTCTCCACTCTGAACTCCAGCCAACCCTACCAGGCATGGCTTGCTTTCCCTCCCTCTCTATCCCTCTCCCTCTCCCTGCACTGATCCAGAGGTCGTTAATCAGCAGCGTTCTCCAAGCCAAGCTGCAGGACAGAGCTTCTGCTTTTCCCCTACATCTCTGTCACATTCACTAACACAGCTCTTGGCTTACTGAGGTGCAGGGGACAGCAGCACTGAACAATATGCATTTTGAATTACCGTTGTTCACTTTTCCTTGATGGATTTCCAACACTTATCCAGAGAGACAGCCGAAAGATAGACCCAATGACACTTATCCCCATTCGGTTTCAGGGCTTCTTTGGGGGGGTTGGAGGTCACCCGACATCAGTGATGTAGGGTCCTGGAGGAGGCTGGGGTACACAGCGGAGAGACAGCGATGGCGTCTATGGGCTGACACAGTGCAGATCCGTGCAGTTTCCTCTGCACCACTTCAGACCAACAGTATTCTCAGGAAGTAAAAAGAGCTGCAACGAGCTGGACTCTTCCAACTGGATCACCACGGTTTCTTACTGTGAAGGATGCATGCAGCCTGTTCACAACAGGATGAGGGGAATTGCTGCCAAAGTCATCCTCACCCCTCCCTCGCTGTCCATTTCTGCACCTCATTTGAAGATTTTTTTTATGGGTCTGACAGGAAGTGCATGAGTTTGCATGTCCTCCTGAAACCTTCTGAAGTTCCTCCTCATTTTCGCAGCATGAAAACCACCGGCCTCTTCCCTTAGGCCTACGGACTCAACTGCCACTGCAAGTCATGTCCTTCACACCTGCTCCCACTCCAGGACCGTCTGGAAGCCTCGCTAAATCCCCCCCACCATGCTGAAGAAACACAGCTCTTTGAAGTGTGGTTCAGTGAGCTGCAACCAGGGTGAGGCTTCAGAGCTAGCACCAGACTCCATGGGCTGCAGGATCAGTAAATACAGCCAACCTGAGCACCAGTCAGGCAGGCGGAAACCATGCGGGGGGAACAAATGTGGATTGAAAATGTTTCCTCCGAAGCGCTCCATGAACAGTCTATGAACTCTATAACCTTGCAGGGAGGAATGTGGGGATTAAACTCCACCCTCAAAACTGGCCACTCAGACTGGGGTTATTCTCCAGTTATTTATATTTTATAGAACATTTCTGCCCATGAGGGAGCTGATCAGAGCCACGATCCTGCCCAGCTTCAGGAAAGAAAGTCCTGCTGATGGGCAGCAGGCTGGTCAAATCAAAAGCCTGTATTTAATCATCAGAGGCTCAAGGTTTAGGAGAAAAACATCAATCCCAGGACACAGCCATCTGTCACCAACAATAACGCTTCATACTGCTGCAACTTTTAATCATTGTGGCACTTCCTCTTCCTGGCACAGCAACAAGATAGCAACAGGTCAACGGATAATGTCATCTGGGAGGGTGTGGATGGGGGCAAGGTTGCCTCTACCAATAGAGATGATGACACCAATCATCCCAGCTCCACATGCCACATGTCTGGCAGCTGGTGGAAATCCTTTTCGGTTTTGTCCTGATCCAAAGGACCGGAAAGCCTTCTCTCTGGGATGTGAGAATCTCTGGGAACTTGGCCACCATACAAGGGAGTTCTTACAGACACACTGTGCTGCACATGGTGTCTCTGCTCAAATACAAAGTACAACATTATTGCTGGGGTAAGGGGGAGGCGGGAGGGGGTGTGGCCAGTTCTGAAACAAATTATTATATGTACACTATAACTGCCATAGTAAAGGACACCTCAACATAGTGTCTTAATAGGGTGTTGGGCAACCACGAGCCGCCAGAATGGCTTCATTGCACCTTTGCAAAGATTCTACAAGTGTCTGGAACACCTATTCGGGGGATGCAACACAATTCTTCCATGGCAAATTTATTCATTTTGTGTTTTCCAACACCATCAACAAAACAATGTCTCAGGCGCTGCTCCAGAATCTCCCATAAGTGTTCAATTGGGTTGAGATCTGGTGACTGAGACGGCCATGCCACATTTTTAAAATGTGAGACAAGGAAAAAGCCCAGCGCTGAATCAATCAATTTTGATCATGTGCGATTACCTCAACATGAACCCAGCCCAAATGGCAGCTGCAGGTCAGGGCAGAAATGAAAAACAACTGCCAATGACCTCAAACAGAACCAGATGTGTCCCACATGTTTCAAAGGTGTGAGAGCTCCGAGCCCCTTTAAAACCCCAAATCATTCCAAGGCCGCAAGCACCAAAGACCCCTTCACAGCAAGGAGCCATGCCTATCAAGAATCCACCCCTTCCCCCTCGTAGAGCTGACTCCCTCCCTGCATTACATTTTAGGCATTTAGCAGACAGTTACACAATTTACATTTCTTTGCATACAATCCATTTATTCAACTGGATATTTACTGAAGCAATTCTGGCCTTGCTGAATGGTACAACGGCAGTGCCCCACCTGGGAATTGTACCTGAAACCTTCGCGTTACAAGCCCAGTTCCCTCACCACCATAGTACAATGCCATAGTATAACTAGTGCAGTCTGGGGTTTGGAAAAGATGCGGGGCGACAGAGCCACGTCAAAGTTTGCCCATGCCGTTTGGATTCATTTTGACAGCCGGCATCCCCCGATGCCTGGCTGTGTATGTGGCATGGCGTTTTAGGTTGGAGCCGCGGGTCTGAGGGCCACTGAATGGATTAGTAATAGACAGAGTGAGGACCCCGGGACCTTGGCTAGAGCTGTGCGAGGCCAGCAACTGCTGCTCTCGTGCCAGGAGGGGTGGCCGCTGCCTCAGGCCCTGCCCGGCGGGGAGATTCAGTGCTCGGTTTTCAGTGTTTATTGTTATAAAATTCTCTATGCTGAAAGCTGTGTCTGTTTACTCCTCGGACACGCGCTCCCAGATCAAGCCACGAGCCTCTGACGCTCTGTGCCGAGGTGGTGAAGCCATCCCTGGTAGGTCAGAAATCGGCAACCAGCAAGACGGACACTTCATTGGGCTGTACGACTGCACAACAGAGGAGAAAACGAGCGGCAACAGTTGGGGTGGGGGGCATGTAGAGTGCAAATGCCAGCAACACATCATGGGTTAAAATGGTAAATCATGTGGCAAAAAAGAATATAAGTAAATGTTTCATAACATTTTTTTAAATTACCTGTGGGTGTGAAAGGCATGTGACCCCACATGTTGGAGCACAATGACGCATTCTGTCATACATGCGCACGCATTAATAGAAGTTACTCCCTAGCAAATTGCTGCGAGACTTCTCTGCCCACCAGATGCTTTACAGATCATTTGCACAGCAGGGCGCTGGGAGAAAGGGAGAGGGAGGGAATGAAGCCAAATATGCAGGAATAAATGAAGCTTACAAGAATCTTCAGAGATGACACGAGGGCGCTCAGAAAATCCACAACGGAGGGAAAAAGGCTTTCCATTTCTCCAGGCCAGTGCGGATGGTGACAACACAGATAGAGTTACAGTGCCCTTGGAGTTCCCGCATTAGCATGTAGGCATGCCGCTCATGTTACACCACTGTGGTGAGATAAGGCCCTCATCTCTCGATCCATCACCACCTGTGGTAGCCAAGGAGCACAGAAGCCGCTGCAAGCCTCTGACAACAGCAGAGTTTTTTCTCAACACCACAAAAAAATGTAAAAAAAAACAAAACAGTTTTGGATCCATCTGAAATCACTTTGACGATGGATCTAGCCTATACAGCCATGACGAGACCATTATATCATCGACAATCCATCCAATTATGTCATGCTGTAAAAGCTAGCACCGGCTTCACCATCTGGAAAGTCCATGGGGGAATTATCTGGCATCGGCAGACAATATCATGAGGTTTGTCGGACCTTGTTTGGATTATGGATACGGGTGGGGCAATAGGCATGGGGGAGGGGTAAGCAGAGACTCTTGGAACAGGACGGGGCATTAGATCATTAACAATCTGTCCCCCTGTGCCTGAAGTGGTATCGACTGTCAAAAACTGTCCGGCAGAGAACACACAGAGCCCCATCAAATGGAATTCTCAGAACTCTCCATCCAAGTCCAAATCGATTAATGGGGCAAAAATGGAGGAAAACACTTTACCCCCCCTCCCCCTCCCCCATAACCCACCCGGCCCCCCCAGATTCTGACATATTACCCTCCTCCTCCTGTCCCAATGTACAAAAACAACACCCTTCCTTTGACCGCTGCTCAAACAAGCAGGGAGCTTTCAGCGAGGCCTAAAGCTACATGCGATGTAATGGAAAAGGGGGGGGTCCTGTATTCATTGTTGGGGGGGGCAGCTTAGAAAACCAGCCTGCCTGCAGCTTCCTAAACAGTGCCGGGTGCTTCCCAATGAAAGGCGGGGGGGTTTGAGCAAGCAGACTTTGGGGAGCGGAAGTCCGATCAGCAGCCCCGCTAATCCGCCACAAACCCCCGGTCTGTCCACGTGTGAGGGGACAGAACGGCACACAAAGTGGCCTAATCGCCAGCCGAATGCCAGCACGTGAAAAAGCGCATTGTTCCCTGCCGCGATGGCCTCACAACCCACCGCCCTATCTATCAATGCCCACGGACAGCTGGAGCGCAGGAACACAATGCCACCACCCACCTTTCTCCCTCCCGTCAACTGGCCCCCGTTTCACAGCAGGGGTGCCAGGCCAGGGCCTCGGTGCACCTATGCCCTCTCCAATGATTCTGGGAGACCCTTCGACCAGCTAGCCAGACCTTATACCTGAAACATGGTACTTCCACACTCCCTCCAAATCAATACTTCAATTTCAGCAATTAAAGACCCGCCTTAGAACAAAAACACAATTCAGTGAACTGATCACGGCCATCAGCAGGCTTTCATAATACACTCCAGCAGAAAATCTTATGGGACTGAAGTGTAATACTTAAACCAAAACCTGAACAGAAGGACTGATGTACGCAATCAGACACTACAGATGCTCTACAGCAGGGGTGTCCAATCTTATCCGAGAAGGGCCGGTGTGGGTGCAGGCTTTTGTTCTAGCCCAGAACTAAAAAGCCTGATTCAACTAATCCACCAATCGTGGTCTTCAATTGAGACCTTCATTAGTCGAATCAGGTATGTTAGTGCAGGGCTACAACAAAAGCCTGCACCCACACTGGCCCTTCTTGGAGAAGATTGGACATCCCTGCTCTACAGTAACCAGATGGTCAGCTCCTGCAATCCTGTCCTCTATATTTCCTTACTATCGATAACAAGAGTTTCCAGTGTTACATTACAGTTTATGAATATTCATGCAAGGGCAAGTAACAAGGACAGGCCATCCATTGCCATGGTATTGTAACAGATCACCCCCTTCATGAATATTAACAAGATGTAGCCTGTATCACATTGAAATGTTTCAGATTCCACAGTAGGGACAGAACGTTCAATGTTAAGGATATGGAGCCTATCTCATATGGATATCAGGTTAGTCTAGATAATTTCTGTGTAGACACCTAAGCCAGAGGAACACATGGAAGTGTTCTCAAACGTGTTTTCATAATGAATTTATCAAGCTAGCAAACAATTTTTAAAAATCGACCTATGGCTACAAAAGTTTTATTTCGTACAAGTGGGGCAATTGAAAATGTATACAACAGGGGTAGGCAAGTAGGACCAGAACAGCAGCAGATACAGCCCTGGGGAAAAGATACACCATTAGTCGCTTGGCTCCACTGAAGGATGTACACACAGACGCACAGTGGAAAACTTGTGCGAGGCTGTGTTGGGGCCAGTTTCCTGTGCAAAACTGTTAAAAGGGCAACAGTTGCACCACTGAGACCAGGGTGCAGCCTGATCAATCCGCTCACACTTTAAACACACACAAGCAAATCTAGGACATGGCCCACTGGAGGTCTGAGCCTGTGGTGAGTACACAGGGAGAATATTAAACCCACACACGGTTCATCTGATAAGTCATCAGCCATCTCCTGCTGGTATGACAACCACAAACAGCAAAGAAACACAGTCTCCCCACTCTGGAGATCTGGATCGCTATGCAAAAGAGGTCCAAGCAGAAGCTAAAAAAAAAAAACACCTAAGAGGGTTAAACACACACGCAAGCACACATGCCACCCACAGACGCGCACGGTGAAAAAAATTAAAACGACCCCCTAAAAAACCTAGCAAAATTTCTGCTCAGGAAGATTAGGAGACAATAAGTTCATTTTAAGTTCATTACCTCCTGTTCAATATTATGCAGAAGGCTATTGGAATACAAGATGATGGTTTCAGTTGACTTGTTTGATTTAGCATTTATTACAGAAATAATAAAACCCTCTCTTGTGGTTTTAAACAATGGTATTTTTTTTTTTTTATACATTGTCAGACAGATGGGATAAAATGGGAGAAAGTGCTAACCCTATTGCAATTCTGACAACCAAATGTTTAACAAATAAAAATATTTTACTCATGGGGTCACCCATCGAGCCACACTAATGATTAACCCTTTGAAGAACTGCTGCGTTCATGTATTAAAAGATGGATGCCAAAATCTATTATATTATATTATATATATATTATATTATATTATCACAATCCCCTGGAGAAGCATTGTCTGTAAAGAGAAGCATCAGAATTGTCATCAACTAACCAGCAAATTTTATAAGGTGGTTTTGTCCTTCAAAACCTGACATATAAAAAAGGTGAAATTTAAGACAATTTAAGAAGAGGAATGTGCTTCTTCCATTTCTATGCGAGTTACCCATTGCTCCTCAACCTCCACCCTAAAATGAAGTGTGCGGAGCAAAAAACAGTAAAAAACACAGCAGAACTCCCCACTGCCATGACCAGTGATATTGATTTATACAAAGCTGCTAGAAACAGCAATCCCATAGCCAAACTTCCTCAGGGGTGAAAACAGGAAGCCTTCCATCACAAAGACACCCCAGAGTAAGCTGAAAGGTTTCACAAACATATCCTTCCCGTTGTGGATGGGGGGTGGCGGTATTGGTTTCACCCATCAGAAGGCCAGACGCGAGGCTGACAGCCCCCAGCAGTATCGGGTGGCACGAGGCGACTGGGTTTTCAATGAAATGGTGCCAGGCGGTGCATGGGGCAGGACTGCCGGCAGTGGGGGCGCGGCCATGAATGAGGCATTGTGGCACAAGACAATTCTGGACAGGGCACCACAGTCCAGTGGGTCTACTGCTAAGAGTTTTGTGATCGGAGTATCGAGGAAGGGCCACACAGCCTCCTGCTGGCTCCTCATCATCCTCTAGTGAAAAATACTGAGTGCAGAACTTGTACGCACGATTTACTAGGATACACACACAAACCCACACGCAAACACACACGCACACACACACACACACACACACACACCCTCGACAAGTGGTGAGGAGCAGCTCAAAATCCAAAACCAAATGCCCCCTATTCCAATCCCTGAGGTTTATCAACTAACTTGTTCTATTTCACAAGATGGATGTCACATCGTTTTTGCCTGATTTTATGCAAACAGGTTGATGCTTTTGGCTCACCGAGCCTTGGCCTCAAACAACAAGGCCTCCTGCCTTCCCCCTTTGATCTTAATTATGACAGGCTGAAAGATCCACACATATTATCCGCAGTGTCAGCCTAATATTTAACAGGCTATAGCGCTTGCACCAGCGTCAGTTTGATTGAAATGTCAGAATTGAGGAGCATTTCATTTGTTGGATCAATTACACAGAGAATACTAAAGGGTACTTTGCCTGCATTTAACATCTTAAAGGCGAACCAAAGTATTATGGCTTTAGATCCTTGATTACATTGAAAACCCAATCGCCTCTCACTTGCAAATACTCATGATGAAGTCCTTTGAATTTCAAGTTAATCTCCACAGCGAATCCAGGCACAGTGTAGTATCACCTCTTCCAGAGAAACGCAGGAACAATGCCGCCATGCAAAACGGGCGAGCTAAGATTGTTAAAAGGTTATCGCACCCTTTTCAAGCTCATAACTGAAAGCGAATGATTGTTGCGCAACCCAAAGCGGTTATCTGCATTTCATCAAGTGGAACTCCCAAACAATTCCAGCTGACAGAACGGATGGGGGGGGTCATTACCAGAGATAAGAGTCTTATCGTTGCCATCTTAACTCCAGAGTTTGAGACACACGATACTGATCAATCATCATCAAATGTCCTCCTAAGAGGAGGAAACTGTTCTAGATTGAATGGCTTTGCAGCGAGACTTCTGTCTACACATCGACAAATCCTATGGGCAGCTGGCAGGACCAAACCATTCTACTGGGAACAGTGCTTTGCTGCTCTACACAAGAGACCAGTCTTTCTCCCCAACTCTGTTTCTAAACAAATTCCACGAGGGGTAACACTATGGCACAGTCAAGACTGCGTAGGGATCTGGTCATGTGACCTGGTGGTCACAGGTTTTTCGTTATACCCATGGGGGATTTAGAAGGGATTATTTCATCCAATACCCAATCAGCCACTTACTCATATTTAAGCTATGCAGGTTTCCCTTGAAATGAGTGTGACACAAGTAACTTCCATACGAGACAGGTGGCATCTCCAGCTAAAGCACAAGCCCACTCTAGAAGTGATGAGCCTCGTAGTCCACAGCTGAACCCTGACTGTGTGAGTGGGGACTGTGCCCTATAGCCTCACTTGCCAACTATGCGCCCGAATAGTTTCTTACTCCGATGTGGTGAAACTCTGCCTAACTTCTGACAAATCCCACAATAGCTTGGGTGCATGAAATGATAACCATACTGAAGTCAACGAAATCCACCCAGGAGGAACCAATCAGATTGCAGGAAGCTTAGGCCAGAGAAGTTATCAAAAGTGATCCAGATGATACATCAGCGATTGCGTCGAGACCGGTGGCCCACAGACCAGAAGCGTCACCCAGGGAGGGAGGGATTCAGTAGGCAGGGCCTCCCCCACCTGACTGCACACGAGCGGGCCCTCCGGCCAATCCGGGTCTGCAGTGTCCCTGCGCCAGCTGCTCGAGTAGCGCGGTCCTCTGGCGCAATGATTGCGCAGCTGAGCTGGTGGACTGAAGAGTGAAAAGCAACAGCGGCAGTAGCAGGGTTTCGGAGGGTGCACGTGCTAGTCCGTACGCTCCAGAATCGACGGAGGATGTTGCTAAGATGGGATAGGCCTACAAATACGATTAGGCATTCCAAAGTGGGTTAACACACACCCAAAGACTAATGGGGGATAAACAGTTAACCCCCTCTGAGAAATGGGAGTGATTTGCTAGCATCTTAGTACCTGCTGACCACGAATTCCTGTTTTTTCGCTGCATTTGCAGAGAACTGAACGACTTGTCTGGCTTTGCACTGACAGGAAAACGACAGCATGGGAAAAACAGATCAATCGAAAAATCATGCGCTTTTTTCCCCCCTCTTCTTGATCTTGAAGGAGTCCAGAGTCTCCGTTTGATGCGACGATGCATCTGGCTTTGAAAGGTATTTTTTCCTGATTCATTGTCATTCCCAAGTGCAGACAGCCAGGCAGTAAATAAACAAGGAGGGGCCCAGGTCTGGCACAACCTGTCCAACAGGCCACATAAATAAGCTCATACTACAACAGGGTTTGAAGGCTTTCCTCGAGTGGCCGTAAATAGCTTAAGGTGGCCAGCATTTAGAAAACCTGATACGCCATCTCCTGAGAGAGGGAGAAAGAGAGAGAGAGGGAGACAGAGGTTTCAGCCAGTTTTAAAGCAGTCCATAGACTATGGTCCCAGACATTTATCGAGACCCACAATTCAGTACTGGCAGGACAGTTAAACTGACAGACAGGAGATGGGACAGTCTTCCTCAAGGCCTCCGCTAAGCACCTTGCACCTCGGCCTGCCTTTTATTTCTAAAGCTCCGCACCTACTGTATGAAAGACAAAAACAAACATCATGCTGGAGACGGATCAGGTCAATCTTCCAATCTTCCTTCACGCCGTCCACTTCAACACACAGTGGTACAACCGGCGCAAGCGCAAGGTGGCAAAAGTTCTGATTCGATCAATGCTGCACTTTCACCAGACCTGATAAATCAATAGTCAGGTGGCCCACACAATTCAGTTCCTTTGGTCTGCCTCCACAAAGAGCCAGTTGCTTTAGCACATGCAAAACGCCACAGACCACATCAGGTACTCATTTTGCATGCACAGCGGACCGTGCTCTCAGGTCACCGCCAACGTCGACACCCCCCACAACCCCCTACCCGACAAGGTCAGCCGACTACATGTTCATGGTGGCCATCACATTCAGCGGCAACCTTTCCCTGGACATAAAAACCCTCTTCGTTAGAGCACCCTAAAGCAGTCGAGAGGGACGTTCACATAAAAACGAGCAATAAAAATAGGGGGAGTGGGAGGGGAGACATGTCCCTGAATGTTATACTCTCTTCCCCATGCACACCCTGATAACGAGGGTCACGTGAAAGACCAGCAGGGGATGTATGGATAGCAGAGGGACTGTTAGATGTTCGGAGAAAACACGTAGATTTGTTTGAATAGTATTCAAATATAGGTGGTGGTGGGGGGGGCATTCCTTTCATTAGTTAAAAACCTCTTCAATATTTCCAGGAAAAGTCACCTCACTTTCCTTGACCAAACTTTTATTGACTCCGGTCCAAATGTGAGTTTGTTCTACATTTTAACGGTGTCTTTTTTTTTGCGTAGGTTAAAGTGATACATGCGTAGCTGTGCGTTTACCATGGTAGAATTTATTTGAGCGGTGTAAAATATTCAAACAAACGTAGCAGCACCATCATAAACATAACATCTTAGCAGAGAATAGGGAGCAGAGGACCATTTGAGTTGCTATTTTAGTTAGCTTCGCCAGACTCCTCTTCATCGATTTTAGTTCTGCTTTTAACAACATCCAGCGCCACCAGATGATTAGGAAACTCCACCACCTCAATGCCCCTCCACTTCTCACTCACTGGGTACACGGTTTCCTCAGTGAAAGACCACAAACCGTTAGAGTGGGCACTGTAACATCCTCAACCACCATCACCAACACCGGAGCCCCACAAGGTTGTGTCCAGAGCCCCTTCCCGTTTACCCTCTATACCAATAACTGTGTCAGTTCCTCACCCATCACTACATACTTTTTTAAACAATATATTTATTAAGTTTTGTTTTTTCCCAACAAAAACAATAATACACAACAATCAATACAAAACAATCAATATAAACAGAAAAAAAAAAAAAGAATACAAAATAAAGAATAATAATAAATAAATAATACAAAATATATATACATATATATAATAAGTATTATGATGTACAGTACAAAAGACAGACACTATATACAATGTTACCTTCCTATGTAATGTAATGTTGCAGTGCACCTGGCCCATCCATGGTTTATCCAAACAAAAGCACTAGGCACTCACCAGGATCAGTGAATGGCCCAGACCACACAGATCAAAAAGACAAAAAGAAAACATACTATCCCAAGCACAGCCAACAGCCCTAGGGAGCACCCAAGATCTCAGCAGAACTTCAGGTCTGACCATGGCAATCAACATTAGAAGAAGTTCCGTTTTGTAAAAAGGTTACAAAGTCGCCCCAGCATTGAACAAAAAGAAATGGTTTTTTCCTGAGATTAAACATAATCTTTTCTGAAGGCAAGTATGACGAGAGCTCTTTAAGCCATAGAGATACACTAGGAGGCTCCTCACTTTTCCAACGAATGGCTATACATTTATTAGCCGCAATCATGGCTAATCTGACAAAGCGAATATTGCCCCTGGAGTTCATCACTACATACTTCAAATACTCTGATGATACGGTCATACTTGCACTCCTCAATGACAATAACTCTGTTTTAGGCTACCTAGACTCCATCTCCCATTTTACACAGTGGTGCAGAAACAACTACCTGGAGGTGAACATAGCAAAAACAAAAGAACTGTTAATTACTTCCAGTACACACAGCACAGCCCACAACTCCACCCACAACCCCACCTGTATCAACAATAAAGCAGTTGAGATGGTGGAGTGCTACAAATACCTTGGACTCACCCTGGACAATAAACTGAGCTTTGATCAACACACCACTGACATCCACAAACGCGGCCAACAAAGACTCTCTGCCATCCGCAAACTCAGAGCACTTTCTGTTGCCCCCCACCTTCTGTTGCTGCTTTACCAAAGTATACTTCAACCCATTCTCCTTTACTGTTTCCCTTGTTTTTTCAACATGCTAACTGTTTCCAACAGGAACAAACTCACACGCATTACACACAATGCCTCCAAAATTATTGGCCTCCCCACCCCCAATCTCTCAGACCTCAACAGCAGAGCCATTACACGCATTACACGCAGAGCACGTACCATTGCATGTACCACATTCCACCCCCTCAACCCATTCTTCACACTACTTCCATCAGGTCGCAGATACAGAACCCTTGCCTGGAAACGGGCACGCTTTGGCAGGAGTTTCGTCCCCTCTGCCATAGCATCACTGAACAAAATACCTCGGTAAAAATCATGTATAGATGAATATGACTGTGTATGTTGGTAAAAATGTGGATGTACCCATGTGGGCGCATATTTAATGTATGTATGTAATAGTGGTGTGTATATTTGTATTTGTGTAATTTATGTGAGGCTTTTCTGTACAGACTGTGGCAACAAATTTCCTGAAAAGGACAATAAAATAATCTATCTATCTAGCTTATGGGCATGCAGTTTTATTATTTAAAAAATAATAATTTAAAAGCTTTTTTGAATGTCAAATCTCCCCATTAAACTGCAAAAATGAACAAAAAGACAATATATAGTAAAAATATATAAAAAGACTATATATGGGTATAGTTTCTCGTGAGAGGCTGACGGTTCTGGTCATGTCTGGGGATACACCTACCAAATGATAAGAATAGACCAGTTAGGCTATTAAACTAATAGAAAATGTATTCGCTAATGACACCTACATTAGCCCAAATCCCCCTATGGCATGCAAATTTCTGTTGCCAAATTTGGCATTCAGCGTTTTACTGGTCGTCAGTGCATACAACTTAAAAAGTTCCTAGATAGGTGGCTTCTTCGACTTCTGCATAATTTCCCTCTGGTGCCACACTGAGCATGCATATATGAGTGGGCGAAGTATGAAGTGAAAGCAATGGTGAGAAACTAAAGCGGTACACATTTAGCCCTTGCTGGCAATTTGTAATTCCACAGTTTAAATAACAATAGGTCTATGCTGACAAAAATCTTCTTGTGTTGTGAGCCTCAATTAATACATTTTCACAAAGTCGTTTTTGGGTTTTTTTTCCCCCTCACAACATCTGAATGCAAAGATAACTAAAAAACATCCGAATATGCAAATAGTTCAGGCCAGCCGCAGCAGGGACCATGGCTAACGGTCAGCCCACAGGTTTGCATCCTGTGGCAACACTCTGCCATTACATGGACGAACGAGGCCAGCCGACCTTCAGGTCGCTCCAGGAAAAACCCTTCTATTAACCAAGTGTCTCTTCTATTCATGGGTGTCGCCATGACGCTTGACACATTTCTGGGGCAGTTACTAACTTCCGTTAGCCCGAAAGGCAAGTTGCTAGCTAAATGTAGCGAATGTTTAGAATTCTCACTGGATAATGTCTTTGGGCTCAAAATGTGCCGTTCACGGGTGCGCAAATAACTCCCGAAAACTTGTTTGAGATTTGTCTACACTCTCTCTGAAGCCTTTGTGGGACTGATCATTTGACGTGTTTGGGAGTTGACTACCAACAGCTTTAAGTCTCTCCCTCATACTCATCCTCTGCCTTGTGGTGCCTGAAATAAATCTGGCTAAGACGCTTGTGCTCAAGATTCTTTGATGTCCCTTCATTCCACCGGCGCTGCTCATCTGTACATGCGAGTCCAGTCTTTCTACTGACCACTGCATTCTGAACCTGTAATATCGGGTTCTGTTTAGAGCTAGTTATAACATTGGTGCTAGTAAATTGCGATAGAGCTCTCTCTTCGAGAAAGCTGCAGGAATATCAGCGATGTTGCGTTGTCATAGTTTGGACGGAACGACCCACGTATATTCCTGCAGCTCTCTCGAAGAGATTGCAGCTAGGTGCTAGTGAAGCTTTCTATGGTTAATAGAATCGCATTACTCTACATATATCCCTACCTTCCAGACAATAGCTGCTGCATGGCTACAGGATTTACCTAACCCTGCAATGCAGGAACAGCCGACTGTTTCCAGCAGACCACTGGCTCTCATCATTACCCAAGCCAGCTGTTTGGGTTTGTTGGTACACTGGCTAGGCTCAACCTCAGCTTTTAAGAAAGTAAACTCGCCATCTTTTTTACACAAATAATTTACCCATCTTATTGCCATGTAGATCATTATAAGCCTCTGTGCTTTTGTCATTTCTAAGTTCCTTGCCAACGCCCTTACTAAGAACAAAGTAATTGACAATGTCAACATAGTTAACATTGGGCCATTGTTTCATATAGTCTACCCATTCCATTAGGGTAGTCGGATGGGGCACTTTCACAGTATTGTCCTCAGTACTTGCTAGATAATCCGATCCTTGTAACAATCTGGAAATTTGGCTATTTGAAACAATTTTCTACACATGTAAACAGAGGAGTGGATTGAAGTAACCGGCTTCCGCGATGACGCCGCTATGAATCATGGGAAAGGTCAGAGTTTGGGAAAGTGGGGAATATAAATGGCTTACAAAAAGGGGGGCTGTAAAAGGCTAAACTTCTAAGCGGACTTGTTCTGATTTTCCCCTTGACACTTCTCGTGAGAGACCATTGGGCTCAAATGGCGCACTCCATGTCCTTACAGGTTTAAATGAGCCCATTTCTATGCGAAAGCCGCAACGCGATACCTGCTTCCCCCGGAAGCGCTCGTGCAGAAATAATGGAAACGTCAGCGCAGGGCAGTTAATCAGTATTCTGACCTGACGTGCACTGTACCGGCGTAACCTGCTGTGTTTCAATGAAACTCACAGGGGGGAGGAAGCGTAGTTCAGCCAAAACCACTGTCTTATTGACTTACGATTGGGTCACGCAATTATCCAATGATTATCGCAGAGCGCACGCAGGAGACAGAGAGATAAGACCATGCGATTACCTGGGCAAAACAAAAAGGTGAGATCATTTCTACAAAATTGCACCGCCACCAGACCTGTATTGAATACGTTATTTGAAAAACTCTTTAGGACACCAGTAAACTTCCTGCAGATAACTGACAAACTACAATCTACAAATGTATAATCTACATTTACCAATATTCTAAACAAAAATTCTATATTCTTCTTTCATATGATTGTGTTTTGGTTACTAATATGTTTTGCTGAAAATTCTCACGGATCTGCAGGGGTGTTTTCAAATTGTACCATCATATAAAAGAGTTACAATATTTAATATATACATCTGACCCCCGGGTCTGGTCACCACTCCTGAATTAGGGAGGGTCATGACATTGCCTAGAGTGAAGTAGTAACAGATGAGCAGGGTTAAGAGACAGGGGCAACAGACAGATACTGAAGGGCCAGCAGAGGAACAAGGGACAGAAAGAGCCAGTAACAAACAAAGGGTGAGCACGAGGGCTGACTGGACTGGAAATGAAGAATACCTGCATTTGATGTATCAACAATGAAGTACTTTAATGTATTCCATCTTCTGAAGCAAACACATGGGGAAGCACAGGGTGAGTGGCTGAAAAATCACAACTGGCCACACCATTCTGAAGAGGGAATGGTTTGTATAATGTGCCACACACTCAACACACGGCATGGCATAGAAGTTAGCTAGGGGCCATTTGGGAAGGCCAGGGGGTCATAGGTGGTGGTGAAGGCTGAAGGATGCAACGACCGACAATGCGCGCACTGGCCCACACAAAGTTACCAATTTAGCCAGAAAAACCCCTGCATGAGCACCATAATCTGCGTGATACCTTATTCCACTTTGAAAGTGTCTGGGGCCAAGGGACAATGAGAATATAGCCCACACTGTTATGACACATTCATGCAGAAAAGGGGCTAAATGCACCAATCGTCCTTCACAACCACAAAAAAACACACACAAACAAACAAACAAACAAACAAACTCAGTAATTGTTCATATCAGTATCTAGCCAAGACCGACACAAGACTGGCACTGGGCAAGGTTAATGGGGATCGGAGAACTACAATAAAGACCCAACCTCCCCACTGTCGGTCTCCATGGTTATGGGGATAAGCTCCCAGAATGGCAATTAACCGTGGGTCGCATTTGGCCTTGTGAGATTTGTAAATTGGAGACGCTGGTTATTATTCCCCCGCTGAGAAACGCAAATAAAGCGCCTGGGTAGAGTCCGCTGGGTGAAAGGCCGGGTGCTGGTGGCACGTGCGGCACCGAGGCAAAACGGTGTCTTCCATTCAAAAAGAGGGCAACTCTTCCGTTTTTCGGGGGGAAAAAAACAAAAAATGTTGTATCCACCCAACAGTCTTAAAATGCGAAATTACAGTGAACCGGACACAGAGAAAGTGCCCTATCCGGTGACACTTCGGAGTCGCCTCTACACAACTGCATATCTGCTAGCTGTCGGAGCCAGAGATCTGGCTGCAACAGCCGCGCCGATGTGGTTACTAACACCGCTGCATTATTGGTATTAAAAAAACATCTATAACATGGATGCTTCATCACGCTACAGTACCAATTTAACACAAACGTAACCGCCGTGTTTATGGTGGATTTTATTGGAGCAATCAGTGTCCGTTTTTACGAGCAGAAAGTAAACAATTAAGAATAACAAACGATTTCAGTTTGATAAACTGAGAAAACATACAGCACAGTGGCTATAATTTCCCGGACTCTGGATTTTGTTAGGCAAACATTAGGCTTATGGGGCACAGTGCGTTGCCAAGGCTTCTGCGTCCACGCACAAAGAGAGCAAACAGCAATTGTTTCCTGCAAAGTATACCGTCTCTCGCCCTCCGTCAATCCAATTTCACGCACTCGGATTGTTGGTGCCTTTCTCCCTCTGCCAGTTATTCACTCGATCAAGGGTGCCAACCCGCCCGCCCAATTTGCCAGTTTGAGTGCAACTCAATCAAGAGACTCCATACTCCATTGCTGCTTCAACTTATAAACCCAAAATCACGAAGGGAGTGAAGCATACATCACTTTTGGATGACGTCGAGTGTGTAACGTAACCATGCTTTCGATGCCACCCTTATTTGATAAAATAGTAACTCGATTGGGAATTCCTCCGAATTAATCTACCGGAGGATGAAACCACAGACTGTTTACAGACCTATTTCGAGTAGCTCGTAGATTGGCTTGTTTTACTCTCTGTAGCCAGTGTAAACCCACTTAATACATATTCTGAAAAGTTAGCAATACAATTGCGATGTCATTTGGATCGGAAACGTGTACATTATGACAAGTGACCACACGGTCGGTTCAAAACCAGTGCATCGCGGAATCCACAACGATTATTGAACAATAACCAACCGTGCGTTATATCGTGAGTGAGAAATGTGGGTTCCGAGCAAGATGGATTCACTTTTGTTAAACCTCTCGGGCTCCACAGCATTTCCTACACACTCCATTAGAGCAATTCCAGACATGTAGCGAGCCATCAATCTGTATACCGGTAAATCATTTTTGAAATGCAAAAATTATGTCCATTCATATCGCTGACAAGTCATCTCAATCAGCCCGTTACGCGCTGTTCCACGGTTGTCCTATGGGCTTTGGTAAACATTTAGCGAACGTCGTTCACTGATACAGGACAGCGTTGTTGGAGATCGAATAGCAGCCAGTTGCTTCAAAATCACGAAGGGAGAATTTGTGAAGGGCAGAAGCCAACACATGCATCGGTCCAAACAAATGTGCTCTCCTACATTCAGGAACATAGCTAGCTAGTTGACTTTTACCGACATAAGCAACAGATTCGACCATTTCAGCAGGGACTGCAACGTGATCACTCCATATGAATAGCTAGTTTGCTAGCTTTAAACCTTGCGTTCAGAATGTTGCATTTGATCAAATTAGCAGGCGTATACCAAAAAGGTTGCAAGATAGCCAGTCGAAGCTGACGTGGTAGCCAACTGTATGCATGTTAGCTAGCGTTAACGTTAGCTATGTGACAACACGAAATAGATTTCTTGCTAGGGAACTGACCGCACTCTATGCGCTCTCTTAACTAACTAGCGAGCTAACGTCTGCCTACCCGGCAAGCCAACTTTGTAGAAGTGCATCTCTATCCGTTGAAAAAGAAATTGAAAAAGAAATTACTGAGCAATATAATCTTAAACAAACATAAATTAGAGCGAGCGAACGATTATTCTCACGGTTGTCTCGAGCGAGCAACAGGGGTACGGTAATGAGCAAGATTTTAAAAAATACTTTTAAAAAAAATAACTTACTTTTGTGTTTTCCAGATCCCCATGACTGTTTAGCGAGACTCGGACTCCGAATAATGGCCCTACCAGCCGACTTCAAAGCATCCATACTTTATAATCCAAAAACAGTGTGACAAGAGCCCGACAAGCTACGGCTTTCCTCGACCGCAGCTCGAAGAACTCTAAACACTATTACGCTCACTCTCTCAAACTTTTTTCGTTTTCTCTTTTTTTTCCTCCTTTTTTAAAGTCACCCGAGTCGGTGGATTATCACGTTTCGCCCACATGGGCGGCGTTACTTATGTAAATCAATCGGGTAATGTACATGACGTGTGCTACTAAAGTTGTAATATGCGAGTATCCACTGGAGGGAGTCCAGTCGGTGATTGTGTTACGCTTATTCCACGATGATTCAGTTTAACCCAACGAAAATGTAAATGTGAATAAAATGTACTGATAGACATCAATAATTTGTCTTTAAACGAAGTTACATAAAACTAAGGCATAGAGAATCAGTTACGGGAAGATTAAACAGTGGAGAAAGAGTTGAACCACCTGGCCTGCCTCTTGTCACTGACCTCTCGTTACGCTGACTCTTAAAGTGAGGTAAGACGTTGTTCTGAACATTTTTAAGAGAGGGATGGTGAGTTCTCTGGAGGATGATATGCCTTGGTAATAACCACTGAGGACTGTGTGGGAGTATTCATATGATGATCTCCAGTAAAAGCTTGGTCTCTTGAGAACAAACTGAGGATGGCAAGTGGCTTTGAAAAAGAAAGTCTAAAGGAAACCGCAAGTAGCAGGGGCATTTGATTTATCTCCGATGAGCATGGATGGCACAGTCTGCAAGCACAGGCAGCTTCCACTCAGCACACTAACTGTTTGCAATCAGCACACTAACTGTAAAAAAAATTTAAAAAAATACAATGGCTCATACTGCTAAGCCCGGGGAGTCCAGTAGTGAGATATTGTGTGAACGTCCGCTACAGGATATCACGTCACCACCGGGGAAGGAATAAGAGGATGGTCCCTTAGCTGGGGGTCTAATTAGTGTCTTGTAAGCCCATACGGGCTGGGCTCACTAGATCACCAACCAGGACAGAGTGACAGAAACTGTCAAAGACCCACCCAGACCGTTTCCTCTCCTTCATTCAGCAGGAATGCTCTGACAGCCGAGAGCTCACCAATTCTACCACAGCCTCCAGAGGCCCGCACAGGTGGAGCGGACGGTGTATCTTCAGCAGAAGCCTGTGCTCAGGTAAGCACAGACTCTGTTCCGTGCGCCTCTCAGGACCGAAGCACACCTGCCAACATGCTGCCGTGGGGAAACCAGGGAGTGAGAGTGACATGTTCACTGTGCTGGAATGGGAGGTGTGTGAAAGGGGACACGGCGGGCTTCATGGGAATGATGCCGTAAATGGATAATAGAAGCCCCCCACCCACCACCACCAAAAAGGAAAGAATCAAACCATAAATAGTAATTGAACAACAGTTCCATAGGCTGTCTGAGATTTCAAACATTCCACTACCCCTTCTGGTTCATTCAGTGAGGCAATGAAGAAATGTGACTTTTCACACTCTTGACTTCGATGGGGCTGTAGGTGTGTGGTAGAGCTCTGGTCACAATCTCTCAGATTCTGAGCCTCTAGACTCAGTGTAGTATAATGGTTAGGGAACTGGCCTTGTAACATGAGGCTTGCCGGTTTTATTCCCAGGTGGGGTGTTGCAGTTGTACCCTTGAGCAAGCTACTTGACCTGA
The DNA here is from genome assembly GCA_029706075.1 of Aldrovandia affinis. Taxonomy (NCBI): domain Eukaryota; kingdom Metazoa; phylum Chordata; class Actinopteri; order Notacanthiformes; family Halosauridae; genus Aldrovandia; species Aldrovandia affinis. The sequence continues at coordinate 1,257,710 of JAINUG010000247.1, forward strand.
ATTGCTTCAGTTAATATCCAGCTGTATAAATGGGTTGTATGTAAAGAAGTGTAAACTGTGTTTTTTTTAAATCTGGGGTCCTGCATTGCTGCTGTGGAGGGGTAAGCATGACTACACCTGTGTATACATTTTTTAAATATTATTTCCCCGAGTGTAATTTTTTCCCTCGAGCCAGGAGATAATTAAAATGTTAAATTAGTTGTATTTTAGACTCTGAGTCTCTCTCCCTTTTTGTTTGTTCTGCCCTCTGTGGAGCCAGGCTTGAGCTGTCATTTTGCACAGGACTGCAGTACAGGACTATGACAGCTTTGTTCCCTTGATCACATCTCCTGTGAATATTCTGTCAGCACTCTCCCGCTCTCCGCTCACTGGCAGTGTAGGAGAATAGCGTTCCAAAAATCTGGCTCCTTAAGATTCCTAAACAGATGGCAAGGCCCAGATATAAACACAAGGCCTTGTGTTGTACACGCACAGACAAACCGATACACACGCGCACACACACGTGTGCACACACGCACATTTTCGTCACTGACCATCAACATACAACAGAGAGTTAAAGCACAGTGGTTACACACGTGCACACACATGTGCACACATACATGCAACACGCCGCACAGGCACACACACACACATTCATTTCTCTCTGCTACTTTGCCTGGTTTCGAGGTTTCGTTTGACACATTTCGACCAGGTTGGTTAGATATTGGCTGATAGATAACTAAGGGCATGTGTTTTTCACCACCTCTCTCGAGAAGCTGCAGTTCCTTTCTGATCCTCAAGGCATCGCTCTAGGCACTCTATTTTCAGTAATTAGTGGCAATTACCCAAATGAACATGACCAATTATGTAATTAAGTGCCAATCTGAGTGTTGGCGCAAGGGCGCAAGTCTACAAATTTACGTCGTTTCAGAGAGGAGTGTTTCCTCTTATGGAAAAGTTTTACACCTCTACGACAAGTCATGAAAGAGGAAACAACAAATTATCTGACAATGATCAAATTCAACATCAAAATATAAAATATTGTGCTCCCTTAACTGTATTTTAAAAGGCATCCCATCAATAACAATTTTGTTCTTTATATTTTTGTTTTGCCTTTAGGCTGTCAAAAAAACATTTCCCTTTTGCTTTCAATTGTTTTTATAAGTTTAAAAATATCCACACGCTCATTTAAAAATATCAGTTTCTTTGCTCCAGGATGCTCATGATATGTCCTACAGAAGTGTCAACAGACATATTTTCACAATTGAAAGCAGTACCCTACTTACAAATCAATCAGTATGATTACGTGTGGGTGTGTGCAGTGCCAACTGCTGACGAGTCTACTACACTGCAATACACACCTCATTTGTGGTAAGTGAATGATTACTTGAGATCGAAATGCATTGATTTCTTAACAAGTAGCTTCAGAAAGTCCTCCATTGACCTCTTGGTGGTGGAGGATGGAACTGCAGTGTTCCTGTTCATTTCTCTTCCAGTCTATGGTTTTGTATATATAACATGACAAGAATGTCACATTTGAACGGTCACATTTTTGCAGGTGTAGTGAACCTTTTACAATGTCATACTGGAAGGATTGATGGATCGTATTTGAGAGAGCCCTAGAGAGGTGTTGATGCAAGAATGCCAGTGTAAGGCTCTGTGCACTGCAATCTACAGTTCACCACTCTCGCTCACTCTGCCTGAAGGCTCTGAGCACTGGTATTCATATCCTGTCCTGTATTTTTCCTGTAAATTGTGAGCTATTTAAAAAAACACCCACTCTTGTGAATTCACTGGCCTCTGTTTGAAGGGTTTACCCCTTCCTCTGTGTGTGTGTGTGTGTTATGGGTTAGTTTGAAAAGGTGGTAGAAATTAGGAATGTTGTTGAATGACCTTTCGCACCAAAATACATCCAATCAACACCAAGAATGTAGGAATCACACATTTGGCATCAAGAAAGAAAAAATACTATACAGTCCCTTACAGGGGGGAGAGAAAGAAACATGTGTAAGCATGTGTATGCATTCATGTATGTGTGTGTTGTGTGTGTGTGTGTGTGTGTGTGTGTGTGTGTGTGTGTGTGTGTGTGTGTGTGTGTGTGTGTGTGTGTGTATGCATACAAGCACATACGTATATGTGTGTGTTCTGTGTATGTACAGTATATGTATGCATGCACATAGTGTGTGTGTGTGTGCATGCACATTGTGTGTGTGTGTGTGTTTGTGTGTGTTTTATGACTATAGATAGGCCTGCCAGTCAGGTAACCCTAGAAGCACGCCCAAGTGTCCAGCTCTTTTCTCTTGGGGGCGTCGGAGCAGGAAACATCTGAACACAAAGGGGAAGTGCTGTGTCATTCACTGGGGCATCGTTGAGTGCAAGAGCAAAGAAGGATGCAGGATCAGGCCACAGGCCCAAATCACTGGTCTCTAATCACAGCTTCATAATCCCAGAACTGTCTGAAGGAAGGCAGTCACAGCCACAGAAACATCCATTCAAATGCCTGTCTACCAACTGTTTACTTGTCTTTTACAAACACAAGAACCCAGTTAATCAAAGTTTTATCATCATGACAGCAGAAGATGGAAATAAATGGCTTTTAAGGCTCCAAAAGTGCCTCTCCTCTTTTTTGGGAATCGTCTTGAGCCAATAAGCACGAACGTCTCGTTCTTTAGTTCCACGGAATCTTCATGTGTTCACAAAGCTGATCTCTGATGAGCGGCTGTCGTGTGTTTAACTCCTCCAAACACACCGTTGATCTCGTTCGTTCACAGGCGATGAAATATGCACTTTGTAGCTCATGCACATGCAAACGCACAGTCTAGCACCTCTTCTACAGAATTGATGCTAAAGTGCAATGTGCAGAGGCTAGTGTTGTGATGATGATCGACTGTCACAGCAATGGCTTCCTTGACTAAATCCGGTCAGTCTGGAGAAACGACCAAAACAGTCTCAAAGTGTGCATGCATTAATCAATATACCTTTGTAGCTTCTGGCGCTACTATTTCACGCCTGGAAAGTAAACGATTGAGGAGAAATTATCACAATTGTATTTATTTCTTATTTTATTTAACTGGGTAGGCTGACTGAGAAATCAAGTCAGCTTAAACCCATGACAGCAGAGGACAGTAAATGGTATTCTCAACTTTTTTGAGTCTGTGCGCATGAGTGTGTGTGTGTGTGTGTGTGTGTGTGTGTGTGTGATTTGATAGTCAGGGAAACAGTGAGCTGAAACAGAGCTGAAATTCATGGTTATTAACTGGCAATTGTACACTTACAGACAGTGAACAAAAAAATTGAAACTCAACAGTGTTACATCAGTGAAGTTCTGGTGGTTCTGTAATGGGGTGGGGTCATTTTTCAGGCATGATTTGGGTGCATTCATACTCTTAGAAAGGTCAATATGAATAGTTACGTAATGGTACTGAGTTATCTCCACCCCATGTTAAAGTGTTTCTTTCCTGCATAGAGCAATGTCTTTCGACACGACAACGGCCCCATCCACAGAGCACAAGTAGTCAATACAAATTGTTTGATGAGCATGACACTGATGTTATCCATATGTCACGGCCTTCTCAGTCATCAGATCTGAAGCCAATTGAGCATTTATGGGATATTCTGGAATGACGCCTGAGAGAGCATGTTCCACTGCCGCTAGCAAAGTGTGAGTTGATTGACTGCCTCATAGGAGAGTGGTGTCATCTTCGCCCTGCAGAATTCTGTATGCTGGTTGACTCCCATGCCCCGGTGCATAGAGGCTGCACTGTCCACTCATGGTGCCTCAACACATGATTGAGTGACCTTACATTGGTGTTTTTGTTTTTTGTTCACTACTTGTATGTAGCCTTGATTGATTCAGCTATCCCACTGGCTCACAGAGTGCATCTAACCTGAAAACTGTGGTGGTTTCAGGGAACAAATACATTTGATTGAGGTTTTAAAGGGGATTAACAAACTGAGCTACAAAATATTTGTTCAGGTTGAGTTCTGACAGCAGAACAAGGGGGCAAAAGAAAAAAAGTAAATTCCACACTGATATCAGGAAGTCGTTTTTTTTCACACAGATAATTGTCAATGCGTGGAACAGCTTGCTAAGACATGTAGTAGCGCTTGGGGTATTCAGGTCCAGGCTTGACGCAGTGCTAGATACTCTTTATACTTTAGGTAACTGACAAACCTAGATGGGTGAATGGCCTCATTATGTATCCTTATGTTTGCATGTTCTCAATAATCTAAAATGGCAAAATTACAAATTAAAAAAACAAGCAAAAAACATTGCATGGATGAGGAATGTTTTTTTTCTCACTTCTGGGCAGAATTGTGTGGCCTGTCCATTGCCGCACCCCTCCCTCTCCCAAGGTCTGCCTATCTGGTCACAATTTTACAATTTAGTTGTAAAATTTGGCAGATGTGTCTTACAAGAAGACCTTAATATGGCTAGAGATCATCACTAAAGCTATCGAACAGTAAGTTGTCTAATCATTGACATTGCAGACATTGATGCCACAAAACATGTCATACAAAGGAAAGAAGAGAAAGGTTATTATAATTTTTTATATATATATAAATTGAGGTGGGGGGCCTCCCGGGTGGTCTAGTGGTTACAACGTTCGACACAGAAACCGGGGTTCAATTCCCCGTCGCGCCAGAGTCGGCTCTGGCCGGGAGTGCCACCGGGGGTGGCGATTGGCTGTCCACCCCAGGGATGGGGGAGGGAAGCCGACAGGATGTTCGCTGCGCACAGGAGTGGCTCTGCAGTACCAGGTTACGGTCGACGGCCTGGCGAGTGCCATCTCTACTGGTCACAGGACTATGGCAGCGAACTCACATTACTAGGGGGGATTGCCTTGAAAATAGCAGGTGTAATTGGCTACCAAATTGGGAGAAAATGGGAGAAAATCAATAAAAAATTTAAAATTGAGGTGAAATCTGAAATGTTGAGTTTTCAGTCTTTTTTGGAAGATAGCTAGAGATTCTGCTGTCCTGACCATGTGGGGAAGGTCATTCCACCATCTAGATATAGAGGGGTGTAGGATGTGATCACTGACTGCCCACTGCAACAACCCTCTGGAGTTGGCGTTTCAAAGCAAAAATGAAAACAGCAACAACAATAAACACAAGTTTAAATAAAACATTCAGCCTCCCTCTCGTTTTGTCGGCCTGCTTCACTGGCAGCATATATTAACCCACCTCTAATTGTTTCCCACTGAAGTGATTCTAATCCACTTAATCCTCATGAAAGTTTTATGGCATAGGCAATACGGAAGACACGTTTCATATCTTAATTAAGGCTTGCCCATGTGTTTGTGGAGCAGGAGCGTGGGCGCGAGAGCAGCGACAGTGACAAGGAAACCTGTAGAGAAAGATGACATTGTGGACGCACGGACCCCCAGAGGTACATTCTGATAAAGAGAAAATAATAGGAAAAAACACTCAAAATACAAACAAGGGGCAAAAACTGGTGCCGTTCAGCTCTCACAGAACGACGTTGCCACTGAATGTGGTGACATTTTAACAGTACTTTTGAAGGTGTCAATACTGCAGCCATGCCAGCATGTACTCTGCTCTTGCAAAATGGCTGAATTTAAGCAGGGTTGGCCTTGGTTATGTAGGGTTGGAAGGAGCTGGCTGTATGATTTTAATAGCCAGCCCCTATCCCTCCCGGCACCGAGTTCAATCATAAACATGATTGCAGCATGTCCTGTCCACCCCCCGCATCCAACAGATGGTTAACCTGGGAGTGAACCCCCCCTTCACAGCTTTTGGGACTGTATGTGTTGTTCCACAATACATATGTAATACACTCTAATGATAAGAATCACTGTATCTTTTTCCCCTGTGTCATGACATGTCCATTAAGGGTTTTGCGGTGCAGAAGTTAGAAGTTAGTTGTGTTTTCCTGTAACATGCCATATCCCCCACTCCGATGTAATTGTATAAGCCCGGCACCTGGAAACATCCTGGCGACCAATTTCGCCACGGATGGCCGAGATAACACGATTTACCAACAGGAAGATTGGGACAGTCGTATAACACATTACACAATCGTTCCCCCACATTAGGACAATCACTATCTTGATAGCTTCGTGAACCCACAATCTGGCCTCGCAGGCAAATTGTGGTCTTGAGGTAATAAATAACCAACAGATGGAGTACTGATTAAGGCTGGTCAGAGGTGTATAAAAGGAACATCCAAATCCAGCTCGGGGAGTTCATTCGCTTAACGAAGGCTCTGGGCGCTCTGCGTTCTAGTTTTCTATGTTTGAGGAATCTGTTGTACTGCCTCGTCTTGTATGTTTTCTGTTATGTATTGTGTAATGTCGGTTTTGTGACATTTTGCTAAGGTTGAAATAAGTGTGCAAATCATTGTTTCAACCTATGTCTTCTTCTTCCCCTCTTAGCGCTAGAAAGGGAAGGTTGTAACACGCACGGAGCGAGGCCGCACAGACTGTACGGCTCAGTCCCTCTGCGCTGACAAGTCAGTCCTGCATCGGATCTAGGGTAGCGGGCTTGGAAGGTTGCCGAGTCCCGATAACGCTACTCTGTAGGACTTAGAATGTCGAGTAGCTGCATATGCCGGCAGCGAATGCTCTAAGTTCTGATGCCACTGAACTTCGATTAGACGTGGACTAGAACGTCCCCAGTAGCTGTCCTGTAGTCAGGAAGTGAATCGATTTAAGTCTTGAAATCTCGGGGTACCAGGCTCGCCATGGAATTAGTTGTCTATGATGTGGGTTCTAGAGGTTAAGCCCTAGCCGGCATATGTTGTCTGTATTTACGTAATGTATTGTATTGTATTGTTTGTCCTGATCATGTTCCCCAAATCGCTCCAGAGAAAAGTAGAGGTTCAACATGGTACGATTGACCTCATAATATGGAAGCGATAATTAATCAAATCCATTTCACTAAAATGTCATACGGTACATGTCTCATAAAATTTCCCTACAGTTACCATAGATATATATACGTAGATGCCTCATTCACCCTGTTCAGATACGCCGGCGCAGCCGCCATATTGAGGCGGGCAAGATCCGCGTCTAAACAAACGTAAGTGCATTGAGTGATGCAGACTTCCCCTGATAAAATCTACTGTAACTCGCTTAATTCTCAACCAATTTTCGTGACATTTGGGTTGCTATAAACTGAATTTTTAAAATACTTTATTTGCATTTTTCACAATTGTTGAGTTTCTTGAACAATTTTCCGCAGAACCTGGCTGTGAACACGGTACGAAGAGGAATTAGCCTATGTAAAAATGCCACAAAGTTGTGCAGCATTTGGCTGTACAAACAGGAGGAACCATAGGAGCAAGGCTTGTGGGATAACGTTTCACAAGTAAGTCCTGACTCACCGCATTGCCGTGCAGACGTATCACTGCAACATACAACAGCAGCCAATGCGGCATCTACGTATTTATATCTATGTTGGTTAGTACCTGGATGGGAGGCATGCTGGGAAAAACAAGTTGCAACTAGAAGTAGTGTGGTGGGCCAGTAGGGGGCAATCTTCCCTCTGGACCAAATGAACACCGATGCCCGCGTGCAGTGACAGGGACACTGTGCTGTAGGAGATGCCGTCTTTTCCCATGAGACATTAAACCGAGGTCCTGACTCACTGTGGTCATTAAAGATCCCATTGCACTAGTCGCAGAGAGTAGGGGCTTCCCTGGTGTCATGGTAAAATTCCTCATTATACCACATAATCATCCCCCAGTTTCAGTGGCCAAATAATTATCCTGCTCAGCTGATGTGTGGTGAGCATTCTGCTGCAAAATGGCTGCCATGCATCACCCAGGTGGGTGTGCTACACATTGGTGGTGGTTTAGGTGAGTTCCCCCCCCTTAACTGGAACCCTGTGGTTCTGTGTGGCTCAGTAGGTAGAGCACAGCGCTGACAACGCTTAGGTTGTGGGTTCAATTCCCACTGGGACCACATACTGAAAAATGTATTGTGGCATCACAGGGGGACGTGTGGTGGAGGAGTGCTGCATTCCCCTGCTGATCGGCGGCCACTTCACAAAATGGCCGCCGTTGTACACACTACAAGCCCCACAATGCAACACAACTACAGGTGTAGGTGCTTGGGCCACCTAATCAAGGCCAGTATAGAAGGCCCACACGCAGGACAAAGGAGAGAGAGAGTGGGGAGCTGAGCACATGGCTGGAAGGAGCTGGAAGGAACCAAACAAACCAAGGAAACCAAGGAAACCAAGGAAACCAAGGAAACCAAGGAAACCAAGGAAACCAAGGAAACCAAGGAAACCAAGGAAAGTAACCTTTTGATTTGGAAACTGTTTAATGGAAGAAGACTTTTGTGTTAAGACAATTTTTTTGAATGTTTGATTTCTGGAAGAACCCTTTTTTCCCTTGGAACATTTAAGTTGGATTTTGTATTATTGTTTGGAGGAAAAGTGCCCATTCATGCCCTGAGGAGAAATAAACCTGGACTTTAAGTTTGAACCGTCTGTGTTTTGCCTGTTTTTTGTGTGTTGTTGCACTGCCCCACACCGACCTGCCCTGGTCAAACCTCTCATGATGTCACAGATGGTGGAGAATGCGAGCATTGGGGCCTAAGTGCGGATGATTGGACTCAACTTTTTTGCAGTACACAACACAGAAGAGGACAGGACACAAGTAGTCAGGTTAGGTTTTTTTTTTAAAAAATAATGGCTAAGAAGCAGGGAAGCACTAGTCTCGATGAGATGCCCTTCACCCCAATGAGCATAACATGGGAGGACTTTGAAGCCTGCCCCGCAGAATTCCTAGCAGAGATATTGTGCCTTGCCGCAAACTTCCAGCCAAAAGGTGGGGAATGCCCCAACCCAGGGCTCCAGGGAGCACCCAAACCCTGCCGGGATGTGGAAGCGGACCTAAGATGGCTGAGGTCCCCAGAGGTGTACCATTGGCTGCAGATGGACGGGGAGCTGTACCTGGATCAGCGGGACATTGAGTCAATCCTGGACTTCATGGATGAAGACGAGGCTACCCAGAGGGAGGAACTGCTGCAGGTGAAATGGACCTACCTTACTCGCCTCATGGAGATGGCTGCTCCAGTTGTCCTTCTCCATGGGCCATTGAGCCAGAAGAGGACGGACTGCACACTTCCACTATTCAACGCTCCCCAGCCCCAGCCACAGCCATGCCAGGCTACTGACCCCAAGAAGAAGAAGAAAAAGAAGAAGAAGAAGACGGCCAGCCAGGTAGAGAAGCAGACCGAGGTGACCCCCATTGCCGCTCCCAAAGCGATGGAGGCTAAAGCACACAGTGATGAAGTTGCTGCTGAGTCCATGGGGGAGGCCGTCGCAGCCTCACAGGAAGGGGCCGTGGAGGCCGTCGCAGCCTCACAGGAAGGGGCCGTAGAGGTGGTCGCAGCCTCACAGAAAGGGGCCGTGGAGGTGGTGACAGCCACAGTGACTGAGGAACCAGTACCGGCTGAAGTACTGGAGACACCGGCCGCGGAAGAGGCACCACCTGCAGATGAGGTCACCCTAACAGAAAAGGGAGAAGGTGATGTTGCAGCGTTAGCCGTGGTGGCTGAGGCAGTCCAGGAGATTGTCCAGGAGACGGTGAGTACCGAGGTCCTGGCACCCACAGACGAGACTGCAACCACAGAACCGGCAGTGGAAGAAGCTGCACCTGAGCCTGAACCTGAGTCTGAACCTGAGTCTGAGCCGGAACCTGAACCTGAGTCCGAACCTGAGCCTGAGCCCGAACCTGAGCCCGAACCTGAACCAGAACCAGAACCAGAGCCAGAACCAAAGACGGGCAGTCAAGCAGAAGAGCCTGTCCCAGCAGGTGAGCCCACTGCAGACCTGGCGCCAGAGCCCATTCTGGAGCCTGAAACGAAGGCTGGGGAGGAAGCCCCAGAACCTGCCCAGGAGGAAGTTCCTCACCCTGTCATTGAGGAGCCTGCACCAGTCAGTCTCGCAGCCGCAGGAAGCACAAAGGAATTGAAAAGTGACTTGGAGCCTGTCCCGGAAGCAGTGCCCATCATCAAACCCGAGCCCGCGGAAGCTGAGTTTGAGGCTGAGGCAGAAACTGAATTTGAACCCGTTGAGCCTATAGTAGTGTTGGGCACAGATGGCGACAACCTGGAGGGCCCAGCCAATGTCGCCTCACTGCGCTGCCCAGGGGTCTGCTGGTGGCCCCCATGTTGCCTTGTCCCGTGAGGCCAGATGAGGCCCGCATGTTGCCTTGTTCCGTGGGGCAAGCGGAAGGCACCATGCTGCCCTGGCTGGACACCCGTCCGGTGTTTTTTCTCACCCCACACCAGTGTGGGTCTTCCAGTGGCTGTGCCCTCATTGTGGTCCAAGGGATCAACTGTCTTCCTTCCTCAGCTAGGGGGAGCCATGGTGAGTGTGTGCCTCACGTTCAGCATAACTGTGCCCTTTGTGTTACAGAACTTTTGCATCATCTCCCTGATCTGTTGGGAGAGCCGAGTGTTCGATCCGGGGGGCCTTGTTCACCCTGCCGAGGGCGGCAGGCACGGGAGAGGGATGTGTGGCATCACAGGGGACGTGTGGTGGAGGAGTGCTGCATTCCCCTGCTGATCGGCGGCCACTTCACAAAATGGCCGCCGTTGTACACACTACAAGCCCCACAATGCAACACAACTACAGGTGTAGGTGCTTGGGCCACCTAATCAAGGCCAGTATAGAAGGCCCACACGCAGGACAAAGGAGAGAGAGAGTGGGGAGCTGAGCACATGGCTGGAAGGAGCTGGAAGGAACCAAACAAACAAACCAAGAAAAAGAAACTTTTGAAATTTGGAAACCAAGGAAACCAAGGAAAGTAACCTTTTGATTTGGAAACTGTTTAATGGAAGAAGACTTTTGTGTTAAGACAATTTTTGAATGTTTTGATTTCTGGAAGAACCCTTTTTTCCCTTGGAACATTTAAGTTGGATTTTGGATTATTGTTTGGAGGAAAAGTGCCCATTCATGCCCTGAGGAGAAATAAACCTGGACTTTAAGTTTGAACCGTCTGTGTTTTGCCTGTTTTTTGTGTGTTGTTGCACTGCCCCACACCGACCTGCCCTGGTCAAACCTCTCATGATGTCACAGTATGTATATCGTAATGATCTATGTTTCACTTCATCAGTATTATTATCATTATGTTTTATTACTATCATTGCTGTTATCATTATTATTATTAGCAACAGCACCAGTAGTAGTAGTAGTAGCAGCAGCAGTATTCCTACCAAATGCAGGTTCTTTTGCCTGGTATCTCTGCGTGAGGATGAGATGTTTTTGGTGGGAATAATAAATCGTGCCAGGAACAGACGGGAGTGTCTTGTACAGTATAAGCCCTGGGAGGATGAGAACACGGTTGAGAGCACACAGCGAGCGTGTAATGATTGAATTGTGCCATACCATACATTTTTTATGTTTGCTTTTCTCTCTCGAATTTCGTATCAGGTAAATGGGTTAATTGGATAGCTCCTCGCCCCGACTCCTCGCTACAAGACAAGCAGATAGCCAAAGCCATGCACATTAGTTTCCTTTGTCACGAGTCAGATCTTAGACTTGGCACAGCGATTTCCAAATCCTTGAAAAGGTGATTTTCTTTCTCTTTCTCCCCCGCCCCCCTTCCTTTCCTTCATGAAAGCTTTGGACCAATTATTTTCATAAGGGTGAATGGAAGCCTGCCGTCTTTGAACCACCCCCACCCCTCCTCCCTCCCTGCCCCCCTTTTTATCAAATCAGCTTAAAATACAAGGCCTTGAGGGAGAAGGACAGGTGGGGGGTTAAGGGGTTCTAAATGGAAAAACATCCCATCCTATTCCACAGCACATTTTTTTGTGTGGAGCAAATCATAGCTCAATAAAAACTAAAAGAAACAACAACAACAACAACAAAAACAGGCTGGCTTTTCACCTGCAGGAGGGGAAAAGACAGAATAACCATGCAAGTGTTGCCAACGGCCTCAGGGTCACGAGCCTGTGGAAATGATGGGAGAAATACAGATTCTGCATTCCCTCTCTATCAACCCCCCACCCACCCTATTGTTCAGCATGACACGGCTCAACTGCCAATTAGGTTAAAGTCAGGGGACAGAGGGCGCAACACTCACAGTGGTCTCTTGTTTAGTGTTATTTTTTCTTCTTCTTCCGTCTCTCCAGCAGAAATGTCAGAAGCGCATATTTCACTTAACCGACACCCCAGCTCCCCAAACAAACCACTGACACAGACGCTTAGTATGTAGGCTGAGTTAATACCAGGGGGTAATAAAGTAAGAAAGAAAGGAATTACTTCATGTAGGATTTTTTTAGATAATCAGGCCAAAAGATCAGTCGGAGGGCAAGTCACTTGGGACTTGTGACCAAAGATTGCCATTCTCCTTTCGGTTGATTAGTCGTTTAAAGACGGTTCAAAACTGCGCGAAGCTTCCTTTTCGAAACCGCTGCGCTGTAAAACTTTGCAGCTACTGTCAGGTCTTCATGAGGTCCTGTCTTCCTGTGTTAGAGATCAAAGATGGGCACCGCATATCACACAAGCCTTGAGCCTGAAGACACCAGCGCTCTCTCGCTTCAGCAATTAAGTCGTTTCCCAGCTCGTGGAAAAAACATTGGCTACAAAATTTCCCCACGTCTTCATTAAAAATGTATGTTCAACCATTTAGAATTCCATCTACAGTCACCCTCTTCAAATGTGGTAAAATAAATAATTAAATGAAAAACCCTCTGTGTAAAAACTACCAACATAGTCCTTCATTTGCATACATTAAATATTGCTTACTACAGGAAGGAGCCAAATTAAAATGAATGCAGAAGGAACAGGATATTTAAAAATATATAGCCTATGTCCTGGAGAAATTTACATTCAAACATGGCAGTAGCTTAGCTATTCTGAAGGCCAAGGCAGTGCCTGGGTCCTAAACCCGCTGAAATAATCGAGGCAAACTCACTTCACAGGTGTGGGAAGGGCCAGACAAACGAGAAGGAAGTCGTCGTCTTCCACCCATTGCCAACACTTAGGTGGTGGGTTTATTTCCCCCTGGGACCACATATACTGAAAAATGTATGCATTCATTACCGTGAGTTGCTTTGGATAAAAGCGTCTGCTAAATGGCATATATATTATATTATTATATTATATTGGCAGTATACTGTCAGGGAGTGAAGGGATCGCAACACCAAAAATGGGTAGAGCTACCTTATGCTAGCAGTGGGTACGTTTGTTTAGTACTGCCAGCAGTGTATCCGTGACTAAATCGGCGGTGGTGGAGCTGTAATCTAGTGCAACTTGCGAGCTGGTGACGCCCACATGTCAATAAGCGCAAGAGCCTCGAAAATCGCCTACTTTACTCCATGTTGGTTGTGTCGGCCATGTGCTCAATGTTTACTGTCAAATGTCTGTCCCGAGTGGCTCGTCCCGCCTACGCTGCTGGGCTTAAACCAAGTGAAAACTTGAACGTGGAAACCATGCCTGTACCCTTCGCATCAAACATGCATCGAAGATAATCTGAAACTGCCATTTCATCACCAATCATCTATTCTTAACCCTTTGAGGAGTACTGCCACACTATGCAGTTTATTCTAGAACATGTAGTAACATTCTAGTTGATTCCAATTGACGACATCATAAAGGGCTGCTAATGGCATCCTCGAAGAACAGTAACATGCCAGAATAAGACAATATGAATTAGAAGTAGAACTCCCAAACAGCTCACTCGTCAACGGGTTAAAACACAGGGTTGAGTGGTGCTGGTGGAGCCTTGGCTTAGAAGCTGTGGACCAAACTTAATTACACAGAAAAACAAACAGAGCAGACCAATGTGGCTTCAATACCAGGCCAGAGATTGACTAGAGTAAATTGGGCAGAATGGACAGTAACCGTGTTAACCTCCAGATAACAACGCGCCTGTCTGGGTCCCAATACTGGTTCCTCATTTCCTACCCATGACTCCATCTCCTCGTCGATTTCATGAAGCTTGAGAAGGGGTGAGGTAGGAGAAGCATAGACGATGAGAAAACAAGCAGCAGGTAGCCTACATGCAGTGGGGAGAAATGGGGCATCCTACACACAGCTGTATGTGTCACCTGATGTGACGTTGATAAGTGATGAAATCGATCCAAGCTGTATGCTCAGAAGTGCCGCTCAACTGTAGGACGGGACCTCTGGCCGCATTACATATAGGCTTCAGAACAATGTTGAATTAATGTCTCTCAGTATTTCAGTAAATATGCTTCATTACTGATTAACAGCACATATAAATTAATACATTTATGAATTTAATTTTTAATGCAGCAGAATAAAATAATTTATAGAATTGTACGGGTTTCATGTTTCATTTTGCCTTTTCGAAGTAAGTTTGGGCTTTCCTTTATGCATAAATTACTTGGCAAGCAATTGCACAAGGCAATACAACTTGCACATGACAGTTTCCCGGTCTAATTCCACCCTTTTACTTCACCCTTCTTACTTTACCACTGCTGCTATTCAATACCATCGCTATTTGGAATACAGTGCTGCTACTAGTCTTATTGTTATTGTTATTGTTGTTATTGTTATTACTATTTTGTTTACAATGCGTGTTATTTCTGTGTGTTATTTCTGATGCTGCGAAGTTGAGGGGCCAGGCCCAAGATTTTTACTCTGGTGTACCTAGTATCACAGATGTAACAATAAAGAAATCTGAATCTGAATCTGAATTCAATTTCTGGTGGAAAGGCATTCACACAGTGCTCAATTTTATTTCGTCAACGTTCATGGACCACGATGCCTTTGATCGGACTTGGTTCAACGTTACCACTTATCAACATCCTTTCAGGTGATGCAGGAGTGTGCAGAGTGTCTCAACTCTGTGCTCCTTTCCTCATCCTCTATTTATTTCTCTAACCAGGAGGTCTCTTAAATATGTTGAAAACATTTAACATACGAAACATGTGTTTTTATATGCAGTTCCATGACCATGGAGCATTAAACTATGCTCATGTCTACTTCTGAGAAGTAGACGAGGGTAGGGAACAAGGAAACAAGGGAATGATGGAACGAGGAAAAAGCATTGGGACAGAGCCACTGTGTCAGGATCCGACAGCTTCACGCTTGTTGGTCTCAGGCGCCCACTTGTGGCAGGATGATGACACTGCATCCGTGTAGGCACTCCAGACACAATGACTTTGTCAATACCATCAGCAATTTAAATGCACCAGGTGTGCAAGACCAAAGAAAAAATGAAACGAACGTTTTAATCTTTTGCAAGAAAGAAAAAAACTTTATTCCTTGCAAACCCCACAGAGAGCGAGAATGCAGCCAAGATCAGTTCTAGAAAGAAACAAAGGCCGAGCAGAAAAAGAGGACGAAAAAAAAAAAAAAAAAAAAAAAAAAAAAAAAAAACACGGGCATTTTCTGTCTTTTAGAACTGTCTGCGGGGAACTTGCGACACTGACCGACTGAAAACTTTTCACAGAACTTCATCACCCATGATGCCGTTGTACTCTGCACACAGCTTCTCCGTGCACAGCTAGTCAAACCACACACACGCACAACAATGACCAACATTTCTGATGACAGAAAAATACCATCCAATTCAAGCTATTCATCCCCGTGGGAAAAAAACCAAAATGTATAAATCAACCGACTTGAGTTTGGAAACACCATGTCAAAAGCAGGAAGCCAATTAACATTCACTGAGAGGCAGGTCATCAGAATGATGGCTAACGTGTCAACGAGATCCTTCTGCTGGTTAACCACAGGGTCTACTGCAGACTAAAGACCCATGGGTTTTTTTGTCCACCCTGCCAGGTTTTTTCCACAAAACACATTTACAATTTTAGCACCATTTCCTCACACATTACCCAATGTATTTATAGTACATTTGTACAGAATGCATATCCAAAGGATGCATACATTAGCTTGGCACATGAAAACTGAAAATTGAAAATGGCATTGTAGACAGATGTGAGAACAGGCCAGATGCTAACTTCAAAGCACCCCCCCCCAAAAAAAAACGAACAAATAAACGTTACCCCACCAAAGAAATACAAATAAATAAACACTTAACACTTGTTTGATGGATTTCAAGCGCCTCTCTTCAATACAAAATGACACTAAATCCACCTTCATTTATTCCCCTTGTCAAAACAGCAGGCCTTTTAAAAGGGAATGACCCCAGGGGCAGAGTGGGGCTCTGGATCTGTGTAAACTGTCGAAGGGTGAGGGCTCTGGTCAGGGCCTGTGTGTCTGCAGTAGGCTTAACACTACGCGGTGGGGGTTCCTAAATATCCCATTTTAAAAGGCACTGTTCACATCAAATCAGTTTGCTGGGCATGAAGGGGAGGGGGTTGTTGGGTGTTGTGGTTCTGGTCCTGCTGTCGTCAAAAAGGAGTGATTGGGGAGTCGACAGTAAGAGGAACATTCTGTACTGAACTGGCTGTAGATCACCCCCCCCCATCTGAAACCCCATCTGAACCAACTCCAGTGCAGTCTTCAAAAAAAGAAACATTTTCGCTTTTACGTTTACCCCACCCTCACAAATAACAGTCACAATGTGACAAATTTCTGCTAATAATCTGCTAATCAACTGTCTTGAGCTTTTACATTTCCCCCCCTTTTTAATTAGTTTTTTAAATGTATTGTATCGTACGTACGACAAATAAATAAATAAATAAAATTAAAAATACTGTGAAACATTCCAAAAATTGAGAATGACGTGTAAAGGAGGGGAGGTCGGTCCTTTTCCGGGTACCCTGAAAATAAAATCATAATAAACGACAGGAACCCGGAAGAGAATCTGGAGCTTCTGTTGGCTTTGGACTACATTCCCCAGAATACACTGCTGGTAACATTCGACGGCGCAGACAGGTCTGCGTTTGGACATCTCTGCGTCGGCTCGGTTTATCTCGTTTTAATAAATCCAAAAAGGCAACAGGGAGAGGGGATAAAGTTTAAAAGATACAAAACATAACGAAGCACTTTAGCACTGACAAGAAAGTAGACGCCAAATTTCTGTGAGGTTTCTTTTTTCCTTTTTTCTTTCTAAACATTGACAAGAAAAAAAAAAAAATACATACAAACAGAAAAGAAAAAAAAAACATCAGGCAACCCCAGTCCAACGTGTCATGTCTCGTGTCTTTTTGCTTTAACTACAACAAATACAGTCACACAATACACAGTCTTCTGGGCCAGGAGAAGATAATTCAGGGATTAAGGAAAAAAAAAAAAAAAAAAAAAAAAAAAACCTCTTGCTCAGCGCTGGATGCGCGACGGAGTTGACCCAGCCCCTCTTCCCGCCCGAGTGAGGGGGAGGGGTTCGAGAAAGGCAGGGGAGGATTGTCACTTCTTGAGCGGCTGGTAGACGGAGGCGTTGGGGTCCAGGCCTGACGGGCTGGTGTCCATGAACTTGGAGGAGTAGTGAGGCGCCACGGGGCTCATGTTGTTGGCGTCGGTGCTGTAGGCGATGCTGGGCATTACCGCCATCACCTCGGCGATCTTCTGTTTCAGGTCTTTAATCTCCTGGTCCTTCTGCAGTATCTGACCTGCACACCAAACCCAAACAGCGCAAAATCAGCCAATCCATCAACAAATACAACAACCAACGAATCGACTCGCCAATCAATCCACCCGCCAATCAATCCACCAATCACTCCGTCAACCAACCAACGAATCAACTCCCCAACCAATCCATCAACTAACCAATCAATTAATTGCATCAATCCAACAAACACTCTATTCTATTAATCTATTAATCTATCAACCAACCCACCTATCAAGTATTAATCCATCCGTTCATGTGTCAATCAGTCAATGCATCAATGCATCAAATATCAAATTAAAAGCACTTATCAGAATCACCTGAAAGGTTGTTGATAAACAAAATGTATTTTCAGATTTTATCCCCGGTTTTCTCCCGAATTGGTAGCCAATTACTCCCGCTATTCTTAGGTCAATCCCCTCCCTCGTAGTTCGCTACCGTAGTCCTGTGACTGGCAGTGATAAAGGCGAAGCATCCCTGAGGGGGCTGACAGCCAATTGCCGCCCCCGGTGGCACTCCCGGCCAGAGCTGACTCTGGCGCAACGGGGAATGGAACCCGGCGTCAAACGTTGAAACCACTAGACCACGCAAGGAGGTCCAAAAGCACTGTTCTTTTTGACAGGAACAGAACACAGGCTTCATAGAAGGTTCATATTCTCACAAGCTCCCTCATTAAGCCCCTATCTGAATTCAGATAACCCTACGAATGGATGAATTCTGTTTGAAACAGCCTGACTGAGCCTCAGAAAGCAGGCGCAAGACAGAGTGAAAGAACGAGACAGAGACAGAGACAGAGACAGAGACAGAGACAGAGACAGAGACAGAGACAGAGACAGAGACAGAGACAGAGACAGAGACAGAGAGAGAGAGAGAGAGAGAGAGAGAGAGAGAGAGAGAGAGAGAGAGAGAGAGAGAGAGAGAGAGAGCAGACAGTAGCCCCAGCCCCGGTGGGGGTTTAGGAGTGGAGCAGCTCTTAAAGCGGGGGGAGGGGACAGACCTTGTGCGATCTCCAGCTGTCTCTTGGCATCCCCGAGCGCAGAGAAGAGGTCCAGTTTGATCCGGGTCTCGGCGCTGAGGCTGTTCTCCAGGTGCTGCGTTTTATCCTGCATGGCTGACAGGGCTGACATCAGAACCTCCGTGTCCTTCTCGTTCTCCTTATATTTACGTAGCTCCTGCAGGAGAGAGAGGGGGGAGAGAGAGAGAGAGAGGGGGGAGAGAAGGGTAGAGACAGGGAATGGGAGGAGAGGGGGGCACACATTTGTGCGACCAGTCAGTAATAAAAAATCAGTCTAGTATAATGGTTACGGAACTGGACTTGTAACTCAGAGGTTGCTGGTTCAATTCCCTAGGTGGAGCACTGCTGTTGTACCCTTGAGCAAGGTACTTAACCTGAATTGCTTCAGTAAAATATCCAGCTGTATAAATGGATTATATGTAAAGAAATGTAAACTGTGTAAGTCGCTCTGGATAAGAGCGTCTGCTAAATGCCTAAAATGTCAAACGTAAATGTAAAATAAGAACCGCAGACCAGTCAACGCTGACCCCAAGAACTGCACAAACACATTCAACTGCTGAACGTTAAATCGCTATAAGCACAGCGGCAGACAGAGCCACTGGGGACCACGGCAGGGTTGTCTCCACGGGCCGCGTGCGGCAGGGTGAGGGTGCGGGCTCACCTGCACTTTCATCTCCAGCTCTCGGATCTGCTCCTCCTTCAGCTTGATGTCCATAGTGAACTTCTTGCACTCCGTCTCCAGCTCTCGAATGCGCGACCTCATCGTCTCTGTGCACTCTCCCCTGTGGAGGCGGGGACAGAAAGTCAGGCTCTACACTTCGCCCTTTGGGGCAGGGGACAGAACTTCAGTGTCTCTGTGCACTCTCCCCTGTGGCTGTTATCCAGCATCAGAATTACACATTACGGCATGTTGTGGGCCTCGAAGCCCCGGAGACATTTAATAAGATTTGCACATTTATATCAGGGAACAGAGACGGGAGACTAGAAGGCTACGGGTTTGAATCCTACCGTGGCACATACGGCTGAACTTAGGACTGTAGTGTAGCGTATAAATATGAATGAGTGTATGTGCAGTGCAGTGGAGATGTAGCACAGACATAGCGTAGGTGCAGTGTAGGTGTAGGATGTAGGGGTAGTTTACCTGGACGCAGCAGCCAGTGCTACGGCCCGGGCCACCGAGGCCTCCTCCACCTTCTTGCGCTTCTTCTCCTCGGCGAGCTGCTTCTCCGCGGCCGCCCGCGCCTCCTGCTCCTGCTTCAGACGCTTCTCCAGCTGCCCCACCGCCTGCTTGTCCTTCTGCTTGGCCTGGACTGCACTGTGGAGCCTGCGCACACACGAGAGCCAGCACTGACCACTGCAGCTCACAGACACACAGGAGCCCTGACCATTCTGGCTCACAGACACACATGAGCACTGACCATTCTGGCTCAGACACACAGGAGCACTGACCATTCTGGCTCACAGACACACAGGAGCCCTGGCCATTCTGGCTCACAGGAGCACTGACCATTATGCCTCACAGGAGCACTGACCATTATGCCTCACAGGAGCACTGACCATTCTGGCTCACAGAAGCACTTACCATCATGGCTCACAGACACAGGAGCACTGACCATTATGGCTCACAGACACACAGGAGCACTGACTATTACAGCTCAGACACACAAGAGCCAGGATCACTGACCACCAGTGGTCACCCACCACAGGAACACTAACCAGCACCACCCAGTAGCTTAGCCCTGTGTGTGATGTCATGGGCCCTAGTAGCTGCTTCACTTTGGGTGAGAGGACCAGAAGCAGCAGCCGGAGCTTAAACACAAGCTCAGGAAGCGCCCGTGTTTCTCCATTGCCTTTCTGAGATGAGAGTTCCGGCCACCTCATCACTGACTGGCGGAAAACGGTTGGCCTGCCTGTTAAATTGCAATTTTGATTAAAAAACTCAACTAAAGTATTATATGACGTGTAGGCTTATGCCCTTTTGGCTCCAGGGCTGCAGCGAGGCCACAGCAGAGGCCTAAAGCCCTGAGTTAGCCTCACTCACTGCCCCACTGTGCACTGAGAAACACCAGGCAGGCCCTGAGACCCCATGCAGCTACCATCACCTTCACCTTCACCTGCATGAGAGCGAGATACCCACCAGTCACACCGCCAGCTGACCAAACTGTGAACCACTATATTTTTAGCACAGGACTATCCATTGCTTTAACAATATTGTTATATGCAGTCATGTCAATAAAGCCAATTGAATTGAATTGAGGTGCCTCTACAATCTCTAACCAAAGATCCTTTTCCCTCCTTATGAAAGCAAAGGGTGATGAGGTTTTTTTTTTTTTTTTTTGGGGGGTTGCCACTGTTTAATTATACTTCTTGTCTTGTGGAAGGTACACACAAACTGAATGGAACATATTTTTCAATACATTTATTTTCAATTGTTTTGATACAAAACCTTATATTATTCCCATTTCTTTTTTGTCTTCCCATCGTTGTTTTCTGTATGAGTCACACTGTTTTTGTGACGGACGACTGAGCCGAAATGTCCACACCGTGCTCCTCAGACGGCCTTAGTTCCCCTCGTTCTTGGCAACACTCAAAAAGGTGGGGAAATCACAGCTAAATCTGTGGCTAATTTAGTTTGCATTAATGCCACTGAAATGCCTTTTCCATGACAAGGTATGACATTGGGATTAGCTCTCGAACAGCAAGACGAATACAGAACAGTTTGGAACAAGGTCTGTCATTAGAGATATGTTGCATCTCATTTGTCCTTTCTGAGTAGCATGGGCTGAATCCATTTATCAAATGTGTGCGAAGGGGTAATTAATCACATAATGCAACAACAGAAATTCCGTTGATTATTTATTCATTTTTTAAATAATTTTGTTTCAGATTTTCTTCCTGTTTTTCTCCCAATTTGGTAGCCAATTACACCCTTTATTTATTTCAATTTACCCTCCCCACACGAGTCCGCTGCTGCTCTCTACGAGGCAAGCCAATTCTCTGAAGGCAGCAAACTCTGCTTCCTTCAAGATGGAATCCCCCCCATGTTCTGGAGACTCCCTTACATGCTTCACGGTGGAACCCGAGCCGGCTCACCCTCCCTTCCCCCTTCCCCCTTCCCCCCCCCCCTACCCCTGGGACGGACAGCCAAAAGTCACCCCCGATCAGGGCTGACAACCAGGGCCGGTCTGGTAGAGACGAGTTTCTGACAGGCAGCGCACACCGCACTGGACCAGTCAAAAATACGGTGCGTTAGACAGCTACGCTATCCGCCGCCCCCGAACGGTATGTAGGGCAGGGGCCATTCCCCCAGACAGTGACCCCTGCTGACCTCTGACCCCCAGACGGAAGCTCGTTCTCCAGCTACAGCTGGTCAATCCGAGCAGACTTTGACCTCTTGACCCTTGAGCCCCACTCACTCAGCGGGAGCAGAGATTCTCGAGATCAGTGGTTCTCAACCTCGGTCCTGGAGTACCCCCATGTATACTGGTTTGCGTTTCAACCACGATTGCAATTCCTGAAGTATAACAAGCTGTTAATTGCTTTTAATTCGACACTTAATTAAATCATCCCTCATTAGACGTTACCTGCTTAATGCCACATTATGTCAGAAAGATGTTATGAAGAACGATTGTTCTATATTCATTGAAGGACTTTTAATCAGTCGGATCATCTTCTGTAATGTGCTGTGGGAAATGACTGCTTTTGAAAGAGGTTACATTTTTTTGACAATTGATTTATTCATAGACCTACAGCTAAAATCAGTGAAGTGCTACAAAAAAAGAAAATTGTGGACACCTCGTCATCGGAACTAAACCGTCCGTGGAAAATGAAGTTAAAATACAAAGCAAATGGAGGCAAACCTGCATTGTGTCATAATCCCTTTCAGCACAAAATTATGGAACCTAAACACGTTTTCAACAGCCTTCCAACCAATCAAAGAGATTGATCAAGAGATTGGTTGCAATGAAAACCAGCATACATGGGGGTACTCCAGAACATGTTGATCCCCCCCACCCATCAATGATTTAATATGACCAATGTGGAGGAGGTGCTTAGTAGGTGTGCTCTAACAGTGGTTCTGTGTGGCTCAGTAGGTAGAGCATGGCGTTGACAACGCTTAGGTTGTGGGTTCGATTCCCATTGGGGACCACATACTGAAAAATGTACGCATTCACTACTGTAAGTCGCTTTGGATAAAAGCGTCTGCTAAATGGCGTATATTACATATTATTATATTAAAAGTACTTGAAGCGGAAAACCTGCAGCAGCAATCACTCTTTTCAACAAATTTAACCAGACAGTAAGCGGGGGGAATGACACTACAGCTGGGCAAACAAACACAGCCTGTGTCCTGTGACCTGTGACCCCCGGACGAGCCTCACTTGTTCTGCAGGAGCTCGTTCTCCTGCCGCAGCTGGCCCAGCTCAGAGCGGATGTTCCTCTCGGTGCTGCTGAGGGAGCCGATCTGACTGCGCAGGTCCTGCTCCACCTGCCGGCTTGCCTGCAGGTCCGCCTTCAGCTTCTTCATGTCCTGCTCCAACCTGGAGAAAGAGGGAGGGAGAGAGAGAGAGGAGGGGAGAGGGAAGTAGAGAGGAGGGAGGGAGAGGGAAGCAGAGAGGAGGGGGGGATAAAGAAAGGGAGGGAAAGGGGAAGCAGAAGTGTGGGGGGCAGGAGAGAAAATGAAAGGCTTTACCAATCACAATTTAGCAAAGCTAAATAAACTCATCTGAATTGATTGTAGCCCTGAGTGAGTAACTTTACTAGGTAGAGCAGGGGTGCCCTAGTTTGGTCCCGGAGATCAATTAGGTGTGCAAGCTTTTGATCCAGCCCTTCGCTAACACACCTGATTCAGATATCCATCATCTCGATGAGCAGTTAACGAAATAAGGTGTGCTAAAAAAGCCTGCACAACTAATAGATCTCCAGGACCAAAATTGGGCACCCCTGAGGTAGGATCTCTGGTAAAGAACTTTCCAAACAGACTTTTAATTGGTTCCCATTTGCTCTCAAAGAAACTCAATGGTAGCTCATGGTGTCAGGTGGAGTCATGTGGACCAGGGGAGTTACCAAGTGTGTATAGGCTTATGGGCTGAGCTGCGGTTAATCTTGGTAAACACACACACACGCACGCACGTACGTACATACACACACAACAAACATGTGCATGCCAGCACCTGTAGACGCACTAACAAACATACATACTCAGGTCTGCATCGTCACACAAATAAAATAAGGGTATAAAAATTCACTCAACCACCTGATGGGGCAGCGTTTCCTCCTGTCCCACAGTTCACAAGGTATTCGTTTAAAAGCAGCTGGAGACTTCCCATGTCTGGCTCCACTGAAGATTTATTGTACTTGCATTTAGCTCCACCAGGTGGCAGCACATCCCAAAAATAACAAACTATGTGGCGCAGAAAAGATTAGTGTTATGCACTATATGCAGAACTTGTAACGCATGCAATTTAACTGTAAATAATGGCAAAAAACACCAATGCTACAGATTCATGAAAGGAAACCCTGTTTGCACAAGCGTAGCATGTTATTGACAGTGAAGGGTGCAGAGATTGAGCGAGAGAAAAGAAAAAGAGGAAAACCACCTGAGTTTAGAGCACATTGTGTTTGATAAACAATTAATATATGTTTTAATGATGCACAAGTAATTTCGGGCCATTTTCATAGAGAATAAGCAGAGAGAGAGATTAAACTACACACTACTATATTCATGTAGTACTAAAAGAGCTTGCGTCTCTCCTCTTATAACCTTTTCACACAGAGAATGCAGCATCTGATATGGCTTTGGTTTTCCTTTCAGATTGTGAAAACGCCTTCTCAGACTCGCGTTCACCCCTTTCACACAGATTGGAACACCGCTCGCGAATGACGTTTGCCGCTGGTTACCATAGCAACTAACGCACCACACGCTATAGCGGCAACTGTAAAACTCCAGCGTTGTTTTTTTAAAGCGAAATTTGATCATGATGCGTTCGACGGCGTTCTTTCAAAAAGTAGCATCAGACGCGGCTTCCTTTCGCGTTGACGGTGACGCAGCGTCTGAAACAGTTCGTAAGGAAGTAGAAATGACGGTCGAATGTGGTATTAAAAAGTAAATCAATCAGACCGGCCCTGGTCGTCAGCCCCGATCAGAGGTGGTGTTTGGCTGTCTGCCTCCGGGGGAAGGGGGAGGGTGAGCCGGCACGAGTCTGTCGAGGAACAGGAAAAAGGCGTCCGTGGTAGAATTCCGTCTCAGAAGAGGCGGATAAAATCGGCCCGGAAGTAGTGTCTCGACCTGGAGGACGGGTATAACTGGCAACCAAAATTATAAATAAAAAAATAAAAAAGTAAATCAATAAAAATATCAGTGGGGATTTTATCCCATTTTCTCCCAATTTGGTGAATTGAGATAAGTAGAGGGTATAATTGGCAACCAAATTGGGAGAAAAACAGGAAAAATTATTAAAAAAATGTAAATCAATAAAAATATCAGTGTCCTACTTTTCCACTTAGCAGTTATTATCACATATGTGTGACCCATGTCGAACTTCAAATTTCTCCTCAATGTGGGGGGGTGGGGTAATTCCTGGAGTATTCTTGGGTTTGTACAGCACAGCCCCATACAGGCGAGCAGACAGACGGACAGCAGGGGAGAGGACAACAGGCAAACATACGGACAGATTGGGGGAGGGGGCGCACATGTCTCTCGGTGTGGGGTGTTTGTGTCGTCTGCACTCCGCTCTGCTTGCTCACATGCTATATTTGTCTCTCCCCCCCAGCGCCCCACTTCCATATACCCACACAGCGAGAGAGACGGGGACTTTACCCTGACCTCTGCGGCAGCCACCCACACACCCACACACACAATTTAAAACAATCACAAAGCACCTGCAAACATAACAGATCAAACTTGAATATGAAATGTTCCCTGTCCCAATTCTAGCTGACGTTACTGTCCCTAGCTTGGCAGCTGGCTCTGGTAACATCTCATTTGTTCAGCACCTATGTGGCTGTGCCTCAGAGAAAGGCTGTTTACCTTCACAAGTTCAATCCACCCCTCGTCTCATGCATTTAATAATAAACTACAAAGATTTGCATTCAAACAAAGCTTCGGGAGGGCCTGTAGCATCACGATGGATCCTGTGGCACTGGCCACCAACGCAACGGGCCAGTTGGGTGCGGTGAGTCGGCCATTTCTACAGAATGGCGGGGGAAGGGGGACTCTGCAGAGTCCTCTCTGAGGGAGCTCTTGCACAGTGTTGCACACTCCCGAGGAGAGTGCGTTTCCTGGGGCCCCACTGAGGCGTGCGGTTACACACCAACCTCTCCTCACTGCTACCCTCATGAATATTCATGAGCAGGCTCACCTGGGAGGATTCGCGCCTAAAGAGAATCCACCTGCACCTGCCTTCAGGTGCCTCCTCCGGGAGAGAGCCGTGAAATAAACCCTGCGTGTGCGTGTGTGTGTGTGTGTGTGTGTGTGAAAAAGAGCTACGTGTCAGTGTGAGTGCTGTGTGCATTCATTAGTGTGTGCAGCATGTCCTACCCTATGAGCATGGTGTGTGTGTGTGTGTGTGAGAGAGAGTGCTGTGTGTGAGAGCGCTGTGCGTGGAAGTGTGCCAGTTAGTGCATGCAGTGTGTTGTACTGTACAAGCGCTGTGTGTGTGTGTGAGAGAGAGAGAGAGAGAGAGAGAGAGAGAGAGAGAGAGAGAGAGAGAGAGAGAGAGAGAGAGAGAGAGAGAGAGAGCGAGAGAGAGAGAGAGAGAGAGAGAGAGAGAGAGAGAGAGAGAGAGAGAGAGAGAGAGAGAGAGAGAGAGAGAGAGAGAGAGAGAGAGAGAGAGAGCGCGTGTGTGTGTGTCGTACCGTACGAGCGCGTCCGGCTTGCTCAGCTGGT
This sequence comes from Aldrovandia affinis, assembly GCA_029706075.1. NCBI lineage: Eukaryota > Metazoa > Chordata > Actinopteri > Notacanthiformes > Halosauridae > Aldrovandia > Aldrovandia affinis. Next base: position 1,284,062 of record JAINUG010000247.1, read on the forward strand.
TGTTGGGGATGCAGTTGTCCGTCGGGTCCTTGTGGGAGGTGGCCCCCAGGCCCCGCCCCACCGTGCACTTCTGCTTCTTCTCGTTCTTACTGGAGGAAGAGGAGGAGGACACGGCGGGGGCGGAGGAGGACGGCACGCTGCCATTGGTGGCACTGTGGCTGCGGGGCGAGGAGTTGACCCCGCCCCCGCCGCTGGCGTTCTTGTAGTTTTTGGAGGAGGTGGTGGAGGAGGGGGCGTAGCCCCCGCTCTCCTCCTTCAGGAGAAGGTTCTCCATGCTGCCCGCCAGCTCGTTGTTGAGTCTCTTGCTGTTGACCTGGTTCTCCATGTACTCCAGCTCCTGGAGTTTAGAGTCTGTGGAGGGCAGGATGCTGCTGGCCGTCAGGCCCAAGCTGTGAGGCTGCTTCCTGGCCTCCCGGCCCTCCTTCCCCCTCCCCCCGTACTCCAGCTCCGGCAGCTTCTTACTGCAGGGGGCGCCGTTCTGCACCGGTACTGGCTCCACCTCAGACAGGCTTTTGGAGGCTGCCGCAGCTTTGGGGAGAGAGAGAGAGAGAGAGGGAGAGAGAGAGAGAGAGAGAGAGAGAGACAGACAGAGGGTGAGTGAGAGAGAGGTGTGTGTGTTTGAGTCCAAGAGAAAGCGGGGAAAAAAAGAGCATGAAAGGAAGGAAGATCAAGAGAGAGTTGAGGTCTCACATGGACAGGACCTTCAGAAAAACAGAGGGAATCAAGTGGACCATGAAGGCTCACCTTCCTCGGCCTCGCGCTCCTGTCTCTGCAGCATCTGCTGCTCGGGGGGCAGGGCCTGCTGGAGGAGCTGCATGTAGAACTCATTCTCCTTCTGCACCTCCTTCTGCTTCCGCAGGCGCATCTTATAACTCACATAGCTCTTAAAGCCAAAGCCTAGAGTCACCACGGGATACCCAATACTGAGAGAGAGAGAGAGAGAGACGGGTAGCAGAGGGAAAAAAAGACAGAAGGCGGGAGGGTTGAGGAAAAGACAGAGAGAGATATGTGTGAGAGAAAGAGAGAAAGGGAGGCAGGGAGGATGGGAAAGAGAGGTAAAGGGGAGCGAGAGAGGAAGGGAAATGGAGAGGGGTAGAGGACAGAGGGGGCAGAAAGGAGAAAGAAATATGAGGGATTCATTGAGGACACTGGGAATAGCAGCACACGAGGGAACCCGGAGGGCTTGTTTCACCTGCGTATGGCGCGTTTAACAAGCGGAAATAACTCTGTGTACACGTGCTCAATGGGCCGTGACAAACGCATTGGCGCTGATTACCACGGGGACCGGCTGAGGCTCGAACCCCCCCAACGTTATTACACCCACTCCACAACGACGGGGAGGGGGGTGCGTACAGACTCACCAATGCGCAGCAAACGGACGACACAAGTCCACGTGGAAGTTTTTCAGATCTTTGAATCTGATGGCTGCCTCTATGTACACGAAGAGTATCCACAGAGAGACTGTAGGCAGGCACACTCCTCTCTCTGTCGGGGGAGAAGAAGGGGATGCGGTTACATGCCACAGCCTCCGGGGGGCGACGCCGCTGTTACCTTACGCAAGCTAACCAGATGCATAGCACTGTTACAACATGTCCGCAACGTTATGTAGTCCATACCTAAAATTGTTAACTGACCATTTATCAAAAGCACAAAAACATAAAATGAGTTTAGGGACAGTAGCACATTAAAGCTGTCCTACACATAGCTAAATACATGGAATAAGTTCAACACTACAGTGGTGTCCTTATGGTCAAGGGGACCGTCCCAACAAACTGTTTTAAAAGACCAGGTCATTTAACAAGCCAGATGGTCTCAAAAGAGGTTTTAATAAATACAATTAAACCAGTCAATAAAACAAAATGGACTTCTAATCATTCTGCCTCATTTGGACAGGTTTATAGGAGTCCCTGTTCACAGCTGAAATGCTCATCCCATAATGCTCCCCCATTGTTCCCTACGCTTCAGCTGGACCAAGGTCACGCTATAAAAGCAGGTAACTGCTGTAGACAGACGCACTACAGAGCGGAGCCACACAGAGCAAGGCTTTTTAAAAAGGCCACGTTTGTCTTAGCAGATATCACTCACTACAGTTAGCATTACTTACACACACACACACACGCACGCACGCAAGCACATGCCCGCACACACACACGCGAGGAGCGGGTTACCTTCCTTCACCACGGATACAATAGACAGACAGGGCCAGTCTACTTGCCGCTCAGTAATCCTCCACGGTCAGACTTATTTCACTGGCAAAAAGCCATGCAAAGTGCATGTTCTCTGAAGTGACCGCAGACATTTTAGCAGTCGTGAGCGCATAGCCTCCCCCATTGTCCCAGGGACTGGAATCGCCGCGGAGACGCCGGTGAGCCAAGCGGCGGGAGAGTGTAAAAGCGGCAGGGCCGTTACGGTGTCGCCGCGACGACGCCCCCTTCCCCGGCTCCATCCGACACCGACGCTCAACAGAGGCACTAAATCTGACCGTCATCTGACACTCACACCAATGCACTCGCAGTTCTGAGAAACAGCTCTTTGCAAACAAGATAACGCACAGAGCGCGTTACCCAATGCTGGGAACACACACACACACACACACACAACCAAGTTCCCACCTGCTCAGATTCCTTAGGTTGGAGAGCAATTTGGAAATGCAATTCAAGCACATGCGTGTCTGTGCACTTAATTAATTATTATATGCGCTTGTCACACGTGAATGTGAACACACGTTCACACTTAACACACACACACAGACCGTACACTCCAGCCTTCTTCAGAAGCTGCTTGTATAACGAAACTGCTCTGGTGTTCCTATTTATGCACACACTACAAACACCACTACCAGCCACACCACTATCTGCATATCACGCCACCTCTAAGCAACGAGTACAGTTTGCACTCAAATTAGACTTTTTTGTTTGTTGCATAACCTTTCAAAGACACTTTAAAGGGACCCTTGGATGATTGCCAAGGATCGTTGCTATCGCTATGAAAGTCAAATTGTAGCTAGCTAGCAAGGAGGGTGGGAAACGCACTGGAACATCGCAGTATACTGTATCGCTAATGACTACAAATAAAAACTAAGCACCATGCTGGTTACTGTAGCCATGCTACATTTCCAACCTGTGAAACCCAGTAATTAAAACCGTCCACAAACAGTCGGACAGTTCATTTTACGGTACAATAATGAACCCGCTAAAATTTGCTGTTTTGTTTTGAAGCATCCCCTAAAAAGGCGAGCACCTAAAATTACCGAGAGGATAGGCGCTGCCATTGAACAGAATGTTCCCATGAAAATAGGTTAACCTGAAGATTGAACTGCAGGGACAAATACTTTTTGACCCATGTCACTCGACAAAGTAAATTGTGCCTGGACGGACACACGCTTGGCAGCAAACATGGATCCCCAGTGAGGTTTGGCAGCAGGCCTGTACAGGCCAGCCGGCGAGCTGCTTTGTGAGCAGTATTGGCATGCTGACATCGCTCGAGTTGATAAGTATATGACAACCACGCCGGGGCAGGGTGTCCCATCTTATCCGAGAAGGGCCGGCGTGGGTCCAGGCTTTCATTCCAGCCCAGTACAACACCCGACTCAACTAATCAACTAAAAATGGCCTTCAAAAATGGCGCTAGTTAAATCAGGTGTTGTAGTGCTGGGCTAGAACAAAAACCTGCCCCCACACCGGCCCTTTTCGGATAAGATAGGACACCCCTATGCTGGAGTGTTAGCAAGAAAGATGGCTGCATATTTAAATTATATATATATTTTTTAATGTTCCTCCAATATTTTAGCAGGTCACAAAACTTTTCCATGACCTTTCCCAGAATATAGATATTTAAGGGAATATATTGGGAATCCTGAATTATAGACTTCTGCCACTTAAGGGCAGACTAAGGGCATTTTTACCTGCTCTGAGGGTACACATATATTCTCAGCAGGTGAAGAGGAGGGACGTACCTGTGTGCCAGACGTACTGCACCCAAACGTAGGTGCTGGCGGCAAAGAAGAGCCACTGGACAGGGATGAAGAGGAGGCATATGATGTCTGATGTGAATGCTACACAAACAAAAAATACTGAAAACGCCTGCAAGACAAAAACACAAAGAAATCTGTGTAACAAAAAAAATACCTCACCCACCGGTGAACGCACAATCGAGACATGTTTGCTTAAAATTTAAAAAGGATTAATTTGCAGAATTAATTCTTACTTCAACTAAAATAAAATGCTAAATGCATAATTGAAAAGATTTTTTCTTAAAATGTAAAATGTGTTAACTTGCAGGACAACCCAAGAAAAAGTGTGGTTTTGGTCTTTGAGGTCACACAAATATTTCCTATTTTTTTTAAATAATTTCCTAAAAATAGATGCTGGTTTAATGACAACGTATATGTCCACTTACACGGCCACAGTGTCACGTACACGTCTGTACGGTAACTTATATTCAATGGCATCGCGGTTTCAGCAGTTAATTTGCAGACGCAATTTTCCTCAGTGTCTGTAATAACCATGTTCCAGGCTTATTAAAGTTATTAATCTTCCAATTTCCTTCCAAATGTTCTGCACAGTAAGTTGCTACACCTCCACCACGGGCTCCAGAATTAGCTTACAAGCCAGTTGTAGCTAGGAGGGTGGGAAACGCACTGGAACATGTGATGCTGTATCGCTAATGACTGCAAATAAAAACTGAGCACCATGCTGGTCACTGTAGCCATGCTACTTTTACAACCTGTGAAACCCAATAATAATTAAAACCGTCCACAAACAGTCGGACAGTTCATTTTACGGTACAACAATGAACGTAGTGTGCGCTCCACCCGTTAAAAATGAGCAGTTTTGTTTTGAAGCATCCCCTAAAAAGGCGAGCGCCTAAAATGACAGAAAGGATAGGCGCTGCCATTGAACAGAATGTTTCAGCGCGTTACTGCATCTCTCTGCGCCTAATAAATCCTCCGCATTCCTGGCGACGCTGCACGCCGTGTTCCGTCTGAGGTGTGCCGTTAGCCACACCTGAATGTGCGCACTCAGTGGAAACAAACACGCGTGCCTCGCTCCCTACTGCAAACGCAGCGGGAAGAAATGTAATATCAGGAGGGCTGGTGTTCGCCGGTGATGGGTTTAAGCCCAACGGGGGGCAGTTTAAATGAGGTATAACCAGCCATCAGACGGCTGCTGATCACTTGGTTTCCCCATACAGGTTTCTAGAAATGCATACAAATTTTGGACATCAATTTAATGAACCATTCTTGGCTGACACAAACAGATAACAGCCCAAATAAAGGCAACACTTGAGTAAATGAGGGATCCTATGAACTGGTGTAGTACCGCAAGTGTCTGTCAGGGGGTGCCATGGGGAGGCTTGGCCTTTCCCCTTGAAGCAATGAGACAGGCCGACGAATGTGATTGGGCATTGCAAACAGCGAGAAAGAGTTCTAATACAAATTTTACAACAACAAAAATGTATTAATTAATTCATTAAAATATATTCTTTTTATAATCTTTTTTTATATTTTTAAAAGACAACCACGTTAATCAAACTGAAACCCAGATGGATCGTGGGCCACATCCCCTTCCATGGCGCACACAAAAAGACTGAAATGGTCAAAACGTTGTCACTGCTCACAGGTACAGCCGAATAAAACCGCCTGGTCACTTGGGAATCGTCCTAAGCCGTGCGCTGGTGTATTGGCTGCATGTTTTAGACACTCACCAGCCCCTGGTACCTGAAGGAGTCGTACACACTTCTGATGAAGAGCCAGAAGGGCCAGAGGTACTCGAACCTGAACTCCAGCACAAAGTCCGCCAGCAGCACCAGGGCCCACACCACCAGGAACTTCAGGTACAGGAAGGTACTGCGAAGAGAGCGGGAGACACACTCGTTTTTTCGGGAGGCGCTGGGAAAGGCTCCTTGCTTTGCCACCACTTGATTTTGTCAGTGTCAGCTGACAAAAAAAAATTGTTAGGTTTAGTCACAACAACATCCCTCTGCTGAAGGAAGTTCGAAACAACATGTTAGCCGTAAAAAACAAAAACAAAAAATAGAAAACCCTCTTACTTCATGACAAATATGTTGTCCTTGGAAGCTTGTCCTGTGGTTTTGTGTGGCTCAGTAGGTAGAGCATGCCGCTGACAACGCTTAGGTTGGTGACCAATTGTACCCTCCATTTATTCAATTACCCTCCCCACGAGCACACCGCCTGCAACTACAAGACAAGCCACTACCCGGGACCGACAGTGATGAGGGCGAGCAAACCGCCTCCTTAGAGACGGACCCTGCCGAGCCGTCGACCGTGAATCCGATATGCGCAGGGAAGGTTTCTGGACCTGCGGTGAGCTCATGCCGGCTTCCCTGCCCCCTCCCCCTGTGGCGTACAGCCAATCTCCGCTCCTCAGCGGGACTCCCTGCCGAAGCCGGGCTGGCGTAGCTGGGGAATCGAACCCCGGCTGCAGTGGGCAACCTGCATTCCGGGCAAGTGCTTTTACCGCTCGAGTCACCCAGGGACCTACTCTTTTTTTTAAAGCTCGCAGTTAATCATCCATGTGCCTCTAGTGGTGGGCATTTGGGATCATTTTAGTACACCTGTGCACTTTGGAATGTTGGGTTATTAGCCATTTTATTTTTAAGGCACAATAAATTGAGTGACTGAGCAGCATAACTGCCATCCATCTTAATAAAAAAATATATATTTGTCACAGTTCTTGAATGATAACAGTCGCCATTTTAATTTAGTTCATTTACGGCTAATGGCTACATTAGGCATACTTGCAGAGCTAAACATGCAAATAATATATTTGATTGGATATAACGGAAGTAGGCAACCACCTGTTGAATAATAAAAACAAACATTTCTAACGCAATAGGGCAATCGCTTTGATAGCCTGTATTAAAAGTAAAGAAATAAATACATGTGCACTGTCTGGTAAACACTAGTAAAAGCATTGATACACAAGAACAAAACCAACAGATGATGTATTTCGCAGTTTTCTATTGTTTGTAAAATAGTGCCATGCTTTTGCTTTACTTCCACTCATTTCTCCAGTAAGTTACACCATTGAAAGGCATCACCCCAAAAATGCTTTGACTTTTGGAAGGAATTTGTTTTATGGGTAAAAGAGAAGAAGAAACAGAAAATCTGTTAGAAGTTTGGGATTATGATTTTTAACAGACAGAAATAGTGCACTCACCGATTTCAAGTGCAATTTTGACACCAACTCCCACAACAACCCCTTGACAAATGGGTCAGAATCACCATTGGAAGGCCTCAGAACCCTGCGTTGGATGTCACATAGGACCATATGAATGTGGTGATTAAGATAACAAAGTGATCCATTTAATGGATTTATTATGGGCAAATGAGGTGTCTGTTCAGTTTGGTTCAGATGTATCTTGATTCCAGGTCATGAGTATCACAGAATCATTTACTCCCCAACTTCCTTAGATTAGATGATTTGATTTTTCCCCGCAAGGGAACTTCTTGTGCAATGTTACACATGATGCACATGAAAAAATACACACATCATACACAGGACATTAAAAACATTAAAACACACGCAATTAAAAATCTATCGCATCGCAGTACATAACATTCATTGTTCCCCCAAAACAAAATGAGAAAATCAAGGGTTATCATAAAATAAAAAGTTGCAGCTCAGTGCAATAAAAGAAAATTAAATCAAATGCAATTCAGTGCAAAACTAAATAAAACAGGGTTTCACAGGCGCTTCATTTAAAAGCCTGACTGAGGAAGGCACTCTCCTCTCCATTACATGATAGAGGGAGACGAGAATGGTGATATTAAAGTCCCTGAGCAGAGAGGACGTCATGCAACTGCAGTTGGGTCGTGCGTCACCGGAAGGTTGACCTGAAGTCTGTACCTGTAATAAGAGGGCGGGGGGAGAACAAGAGCCTTCCACCCGTCTCACACGCTCTAGAGGCATTGCACATTGCAGAAAGTGTGAAGTGTGTACAGGTATCTGTCAAAATAAAGGCAATGTATGAGTAAATGAGGGACACTGGCAGGTCTGTCATGGTGTGGGACCTGGCCCGGTTTAGGTCCACTCAACCCCTTAGAGTTCAGTGCTGGTCTCAGCCATTTAAAGTTGGCATTTCCTTTATTTTGGCAGTTACCTGTACGTATATTTTTGCCCGTTTTGGAGCTTAGTGCAGAACCTCCTGCATTTCTGGGGCTAAGCAGCTTACCGCCAGCAGTGAGAAGATATATTCGCGGGAGGTTTATTTGGCGGGAGGTTTATTCTGCGGGGCGCTTATGCCGCGCCGCTCCCCGCCGCCACTATCTTCCCTCGCCCGTGCGTTCGTGATGAAAACACTGACAGCGAGATCAAAGGACTCCCACAGTCAGGTACAGTCACAGTATGTTAATGTAAGGTATAATTATTCCTACACTTCACAGCTCCGCTCGCATTAATGCAGAGCTTCCGATAGTAGCACGCAGCTGCCGACACATTTACAAAGGAAGTCTCACTCATATTAAGACGCAGGGCTCCATGCACATTAACAGCCCACGGGACAAGTTGCTCCGAAGCACTAACACAGGACCAGCGAACTCTACGCAAATCCTAAACAATTAGGAGGAAAAACACTGACTCCAGACCAGCGCTCAACTTCCACCACTGTAGCACAATGCTCCGCCCACACTAACAGTGCTCCACCCACACTAACACAGGGCCCCACCCACATGAACACAAACCCTTTATATACCTTGTATAACATTTGAAGCAGGTTAACCAAACATAACCAACTGGTATTTACAGCCAGGAAATAGCAATTAACATGATTTTTTTATTTTAAGGACATAAACATACAGATGTAAAGGTTAAATCCATGACATCGGGAACACTGCATGCAGATGAATGACTGATATAATCAGTTTGTTTTGCAGAATCATGGCTGCAAAGGATAGATTGCTACAACTGCAGCCTCCTTAGGTCCAGCAACAAGAGGGCTGCTGGGAATTTGAGAGCTCTGCCCATAAACTTTTCTCCATAGCTAAAAAAAAAAACTGATTAAAAAAAAAAATATATATATATTATATATACACATTTGGATATTGCTTAAACATCAGCAGCTGACTGAAAGGTGACGGTTTTGCGTAGCGGTTTGACGGGCGCAACAGCGTCCAGAGAGCAGCGGCTGGTTCGTTCGGCTCAGCGGTAATAACAGGAAACGGTTTTTTGACATGAATCACTTCATGCATTTACAAGGCAATCACAAAAAAGATTGGGCTTAATTGTTGTAGCATGAGCTGCTTTGCAAATTAAACGAGAACTGAGAACAAGACTGTTTGTCACCTTCCTTCCACAATTACAGATTAACATCATCGCCAAGCATGGGAAGTCTATTACGGAGAGCAGATGAGACCACTTCTACTAAACGAACATGGTCAAATAGACGGCCTCAAAAAAGATTTGTCCGTGTAGACAAGCAACAGAAAAACGTTTGTGTAATGAGATGTACAAAATAATTAATCCGTTCAATTTTCCATTTTTGTCCAAGACGTACCGTCAATACAACTAGCGAGCCAACGGCGGTTTATAAAGCTGTTTATCCCTTTCTCCCTTTCAAGTACACCGCGATAAAAGATACATGCACAAACAATACAACACGAAGAAAGGAGCATGTGGGGTTGTGCCGATGGCATTATAAACGGGTAAAGTATTCACAATTGGCATCGCCACCGTAGGGAAACAATGATGCACACACAAGCCTGCTGGCACATTCATTTCCAACACTCCATTTCTATTGTTCCCTCGTACAGAACGCTGAATGGACCTGCCATATTTGTTGATGATTAAGATTGACACAAGATATGATGGCACAATGGGGTTTAATTTTTTTTAAAAGAACACCAAAAAAGAACGGTCAGAAATGTTCCACCTGTCAAACATTATTCATTTGTTTGTTTGTTTATTTATTTATTTTTTAGGGACATGCCAAAAAGCATTGTTGCAATGTTAAAAAACAAAAAAACAAGCATCAGATACATTGAATTGCAATCCAACATCAGTCCCCAATATACTAAAAAAAAATAGATGGATAAAAAAACACAAGCAACTGTAAATTACATAATGAGAGCAACCATACATTTTATTTATAAATATATGATATTTTTCTTGGATTTTCCGATTCCGATTTCCAATTTTTGATTAGTCTGACCTGCCGATGCCGATTTTCGATTTTTTTCCTAAAAACAATAATTGACAACTTACACAAACATTTTTGTAACTGCTTTAATAGAAAATTAAGATTGACAATTCTGAGGTAGGTCAGAAGCATTAGGTAGGTCTCACTAAAACACATTTCAAAATAAAAAAAGTGTTCCAGGTTACTGGACAGAGCTTTTCTTTTTTGTGCAAATTAAATTCAATGATGAATAAAAAGAGAATCCAACAACAGTGGCATGTAGCCTTTAAGTAATAAATAAAAAGAAACAAGAGTAGTTTAAATTTACTGACATGGTGACAGACCATTAGTCCGGAAATATTTTTTTTAAAACACTAACGTTATATTCTGATGACAGATGACACAAGCCCTTTTTCCATTAAATAATTATATGGCTTCAACTTGATGTGCATCAGAAAGTTATTGCGACAATGCTAATGGAAAACAGGTTAGTTCGAACCTATGATGCGCTAGACTAATTTGTTTGCTAGAGGTGGATTAGAGTAGATCCCAATTCTATATAGTGCAATGGAAAACACTTGTAGCGATATAAGGGCGGATGTTTCAGTTGCGGAGCTTGTCAAAGGCATTGAAACAAGCCGCTCTTCAGCAGAATTTCGTTATTTGCGTGAGTCAGGTAGCCTAACGACTACGACTTTAACTAGCTTCAAAGCCTAGATAAAAATGTTTCAAACTAGGAGTAATTGGAAAAGAGGCGATGCTGCTGTTTCTGAGTTTGTTTGATAGTGGAAACGCACAGCTGGCACCTTCATGCACAACACAGTTAATACACCATTTGTGGTTTAGCTAGAAATCGTTAGATGAATTTATCATTAGGTCTAATAAGTTCGATTTGTATGAGTGAATAGCACTGTTTCATAACGTCACTCATTAGCGAACATAATGATTTCAGTGCAATTCAGTGCTTCAGCAGGGCATTATTACGTCAAGTTTATGCCCTACCACTATGTTCTATTAATGGAAAATGGTTCAGAGGAACCGAACTAGCGCAACGAAGTTAATTGTTAATTAACCCCGGTACCTACGGTACTGTAGAAAAACGACTACCGTCACATTTTGGGCATCGACTTGGTACCTGGGTGATGACTTTTCAAGTGTCTGATTAGGTTGGTCGTTCGAGCGTTTCGAGGTTGTTCCTCCGCGGCTTATTTTCGATTGACATGTATGACAAACTGCAAGCTTTAAGTCGTCTTCACTGACTGTGAAAAACGCCCATACTAAGGACATGTTGAGGCGTTTTCAGCGCTGCGCTCATCTGATCTGTTTGCATTGGCTCACGGGTGCGCGACGTCACGTGAAAAAGGGGGCGAGGAGACAACCGGCGCACAGAATCGGCTATGTGGAGTGATCGGGATCAAGTCACCGATTGAGGCCGATCAGCTGAAAATCGGCCATTTCCGGTCAGAGGCCGATCGATCGGTGCATCTCTATTGATTTATAATATGGTCAAAAATACAAACAAACAAAAAATTTGACAGAAAAAGGACATCCACAATAAAAAAACACAGCCTATTCAATATTTGCTGACAAAAGCAGCCTATTCAAATTTGCTCCACTTCGTGCATACTTGAAGGTCTGCAATCCAGGTTACGCAGCATTCGTTCAGATCGGGATACGCACCTGGCCTGCACTTCACCTGTGTTCTAGACAAAGCCTGCAGACGCTGGGAGGCCAGTGCGCTGAGGCAGCAGCCGTTTACCTGCGCTTCAAAAGCAGGTGTGTAGGCCCCAAACCCGTAACCTTTTAGTTCATCGTCTTCAGGTGTTTAGCATTCCTTAAGTGTTAGGCCTGTGACAAATTGGGCGGTGTGAGTGCACTGCAATGCAGGGTGGGTCCCAAACTGGGTTCTGTGAAGGAGTCAAAAGCCTTTGTGGCCAAAGCCAAAAAGGTGGAAACAAGTGGATAAAAGAGGGACACGGTATATTGAAAGCGGGTGCTTCCACACGTGTTGTTCCTGTGTTAATTAGGCCATTAACATCCCAGCATGCTCAGGGTTGTGTACAAAAATGATGGGCAGGCCTGCTTGTCTATATATATACGCCATTTAGCAGACGCTTTTTATCCAAAGCGACTTACAGTAGTGAATGCATACATTTTCAGTATATGTGGCCCCGGTGGGGACTGAACCCACAACCTAAGCGTTGCCAATGCTGTGCTCTACCAACTGAGCCACAGAGCCATGCTATAATTATGGATGACACGGCTAGAGGACAAGCCATGAGTGAATTTGAAAGAGGGGTGACCCGTTTGTCAGGCGCTTCAGTGAAGACAGCTCAACTTGCTGATCAGGAGGAATGGTGGCTAAGGTGATGTTGGCACGAAGCTCTGAGGGGAAAGACCTCTTCAACAAAGGGCACCTGTGGTCAGAAGCGCATACTCCTGGATTGTGATGTCCGTAAATTATTTTAAAGTGCAAGGCTAAACAGGCGAGCAACTCTAAATCAATGGAGGACAATTCGAGGGCATTTTAATCAAGACGGTCTGTCAAGACCTCTATAGAGCAGGACACCATAGTATCGCATCATATTGGTGTTTCCACCTTTTTGGCCACTACCTGTATGTTTGTCTTCTGCCTGCCGTTCTCCTACACAGGCATGGCACTCTGAAACGTCTCATAATGCAGTCCAGCTGCTCCTGGCCAGAGCCACGCACGCACGCACACACACACACACACACACACACACACACACACACACACACACACTCCAGAGCAGAGCTTGTTTGTTTCAACAAGTAGCCAGGAGGAAGTAGCTACTCGTCATGTTTAGTAGAAAGTCCAGAAAATAAACACACACTGAGCTAGAACTGCCCCTGGTTTTCTTATAATAACAAGATTTCCTTTCACTTTTTGGACAGGGAATGTTCAGTGCTTACATTACGTGCTCTCGGCCAGATTCTAACATGCCGTCAAGGAGTTTATTATTATTATTAAAATGATTATTTTTGGTGGTGCTGGACACATGGAAAGGCAAAGCACTCTCACCCTATTTCCACAACAACAACTACCAACAGCATTGGGTAACAAAGTTGTAACAGTTGTATCCACATATTTTACATGAATAAATGATGTTATTCAGTATTGTACAATGTGTAATTCATTCACTCATTAAGTGGGTCCAGGGCTCAGAATTAGGGGACTCCACAGTACCAATCACACCCCCATGGATGTGCTGTCATAACAGAGGGATTCCATTCACACTGTCATTCACCCCCCCCACCATTCACCCTGTCATTCACTCCCCCTACAAACCTCCTCCAATCTACCCACTGCATTCCCCTCCTCTCACTACTGTATTCTCTTTATACATTAGCCTATATATACATTTTTTATTATACGTGTGTGTGCATACATGTGTGTACACACACACACACACACACACACACACACATTTTAAGGTTAGTGCTTTGAGCACTGGGTGAGTAATGTGGTGGGTAGCATAATGAGGGGGCGTGTCTGCACAGTCAAACATGCTCAGACATGTTCCTGCAAGTCACAAACTCTGTGGCAATGGACACTGCAAATGAGAGGACACTCCCCCCCAGGGACATCACAGAAGCCTCAATACCACAAATGCCATGCAGTCCAGCTGAAACCTAATCGATGACAGCTTCAATGGACTAAACCTTGTGTCTGACCATTAGCTGCAGCAAGACTGCTACTCCTTCCAAAGATGATATCCTTTTGAGACATCACGGCCTCTAAAAACATCGCCCGCACTTCCGCGAGCTATGAAAAGGCTGTGAGGCTGCAACCACAAGATGAAAACACACACATACATACATATATGGATGCATTTAAAAAGACAAATGAGGGGAAACTTCACAGTGCGAACTCGGTTTTGTGTTCCACCAACACTGAGTCACATCTCCACACCAACACTGAAAATCAGGCTTAGATTTCAGTACCCAAGACAGGAGAGACAGGGAGGGGGTTTAGAACAAGCACACCGTCCAATCAAACCAAATACAGCGCAAATATATAAAGCTCTAAAATCACGCATGCATTTTAAGATGACAAGACAAAGTGACAAGGTATACCGAGAACAAATAGTGTTCCAATACTGACCAGTTTGGGGGGAGTACAACCCTAAACTGGCAACCCCTCTGGCAACCCTAAACTGCAATGTATTGGCTCACTTGTCACCATAACCAAAACACAAACTTTGTATCGTTAAACTACAGCAAATGGTTACTGGTTGCTACCATGGGGGGATTATTTAACATCCAGAGAGTTGAAATGATTTATCCTGCTGAGCTCATTCAAAACTGGAGTGGAAGGGACTCCACAAAATATCTACAGATTTCCCCAAAAAATTATGACTTATCCCTAATAATTATCCCTCAACTATTACAATTCCTGAAAAAAAACTAAAGTTGGGAGTTCTTACTGCCAGTGTGAAGCCTGGTCATTTCACAATATAATAGAATAGTCCTGAATGCACACTAGAATAGATAAGACTAACAGAAATGATTTACTGTTTCAACTCTTTAATTAGCACTTGTGTTGTTTAAGTGGCGTACTTGACGAATGATGTGCTTAGACATTATAGCATCAAGTGGTTGTTCATTTACTCGAGCTGAATGCACTTTTTGTAAGTAGCTTTGGATGAAAGCGTCTCCTAAATGACTGTATTGTATTGGAACTCAGGTGCACGATATGCGCATGACTTGACAGGTAAATTAGTTAGGCCTGTGCGTCTTCACTTTTGTAGTGTGTGGACAGCACTAAAGCACCATTCTTTTTTTATTGTCAAATAACTACTCCGGTGGCAAAGTGTGTTGCAACACACACCTGTTCACCATCTCTTTTCCACACTGGGCTGATGAACACCACCTATACCTCCATCACCTGCCCACACAATCTCCATCTGTATACTACAACCAACAGCATCTTCTCCATCACCTGTGGACAACAGGCCTGCAGCAGCAGGAGAGTCACAATCTGGCTCCTCCCGCACTTACAAAAAAGTTAATCTCACTGTGCTCCGACAATGGAAGTAATCAAAGGATGGCCAAAACATTTAAATTTTTTTACATTTTAAGCATTTAGCAGACGCTCTTATCCAGAGTGACTTACAAGATGTGCATTAATGCATGGTAGGAATAATCATAGTTTGCGTGTGAGGAGCAGACAGGGATACATATACAAGAAGTGTCGAGCAAGTAGGCAGTGGTGATGACATTTGGGTAGATGCACAGAATTCAGTGGTAGTGGAGTCTGAAAAGGTGGGTTTTCAGTCTCTTCTGGAAGATGGCAAGTGATTCCGCGGTCCTGACCGATTGCGGAAGGTCGTTCCACCACCGAGGGGTCAAGACAGAGAAGAGACGAGACCGCGAGGAGCAGCTGCTGGGCGCCCGGAGGGATGGGACAGTCAGTTTGCCAGAGGAGGCGGAGCGGAGGGCTCTGGCTGGGGTGTAGGGTGTGATGAGTGTCTGGAGGTAAGGGGGAGCAGTTCCTCTAGCCGCTTGAAAAAGCAAGCACCAGTGATTTGAACCAAAAGAGGTGACTGCGTGTTGCATTTTAATACCGTATGTATCTGGTGTAAAGTATTATGTAGATAGCTCTGGTATAGCTAGGAAGCTGCACATTGTCCCTGTCAAATAAACAAACAAATAAATAAAAAAACAGTCGGTGCTGAGTGTGCGTGGATGTCTCAGTCCAGTGCAGGGTTGTCCCAAAACGGGCTGGTGTGGGTGCAGGCTTTTGTTTTACCCCAACACTACAACACCTGATTCAACTAATCATAGTCTCCAATCAAGACCTTGATTAGTTGCATCAGACGTTGTAGTGCTGGGCTAGAACAAAAGCCTGCACCCAAACCAGCCCTTTTTGGATAAGGGTGGACAACCCTGGCCCAGTGCATGACTCGCAGCCTGATTCTGACATTCCCACCTGGGCGGCACCTTCCAGTCTTCCTTAATCGCAACCTGACATTGACCGAGATATCATGACAACAAACAAAGCGTGAAGCTACAATTTGTGGTCAATCGCTGCCTTGTTTGAACCAATCAAAATAAGGTTTTGCTCTTCACAATGACTGCTTCCAAACAGTGAGATTCTGGTAGAATATGGTAGCTCGACCTAGTTTGTGTGTCATGATGCCTACATCACTACAGTGAGCACCTGGACATTGCCAACCCCCACACCCCAAACCAGCACCACATCACAAGGGCTGACAGAATATCCAGTTATCTTTTAGAGTTACACCTAACGCAGCACTCAGGAGCAGTAGAGAGGAATGAGCTCAAGGCTTTGTCTGTTCACATGCAGGCACGCTCACCCTGCCCCACTCTGCTCGCTCACTTTTCACAAGAGAGGGGAACAGGTGGCTTTTAGGCAGGGAGCAAGAGAAAGAGAGGGACTGTGGTGCTTTAAATGGCAATGCCAGCTGGTAAGGGTCCAGGTTTGTGGGGCTAGCATTGGCTCTGAAAACAATGGGAGTAGATGGTGACTACTTAACGAGCGTGCCCTCTTAATTGCCTTGACTCTCCTTCCGTTTAAGCCCAAACTACCTCCCAAGCGTCAACCCCCCACAATATAGACTTTACAATGCAGAGGCAGCAAAAGTTAATCACGCCCTAACCCCTTTAATGTGAGCTACTGCTCGATTTTCACAGTAACCATGAAGACCACTCCTGAGGTGTGCTTGTGATAGCATATGCTCATGTGGTACACACATTTTGTCTTAATTAAATGCCATTGCCTCAAACATCATAGACCTGGGTGATATGCTTTAACTTGAACAACATGATTTTGCACAATGTCATTTCTCAGATGTGGTGTACCGCTCATCTAACGGTAACACCGGTGGCATGTGCACTTGACATATAAAAAAGGCATCATCAAAATACTTGTACAACCTCGATCTGCAGCAGATCAGCGAGCAGGACGTTAGAGAGAATCAAAGACAAGATCAGTGTGCGCGGGACCGTTGGCGCGCGTCAAACCCACTGGACAGCGCGCGTCATAAACGTAGTTAAGCTGTGCATGTCCATGCACGCAGCTCCACTATACAGCTCTCAAAATCAGACAAATATATATATATACATATGCGCACTATGCTTCATATTGGCATGGCAGAATGAATCATTACCGGCAAAACCGTCGAACGAATAAAATATGTAAACTAAATACTTATAGGTATGACAATGTGAAATAGCTGCAAACGCACGCTTACAGAACAGGCACCCTGTCTCGGTGGCTACCATACAAGAGGCAGCTTTTCACGCGACAATGTCGGTGTCAGTCTGTGTGCAGCACCTGGGCTGAAAAATGGGATTTCGCGACCCCTTCAGATTACCTGACCGGGAGGAGGGGGATCGCAGACGGAATTAAACGCTGACAGAATGTGCGACAGCCGCAGAGGGCCAGAGGATCACAGTCAGAATGAAATGCTGACAGAACCTTTAACAGACACTGGGGGGTAAATTGAGATCCGCAGGCACCAGGCTGGCATCCCTGCCGGTGTTGGAAATGGGACAATAATTCACTGGCTGCTGGCTTGTGTCTAACTCCAACGGTCAGGGGAAAAACTAGTTTAGCACCAGAAGAAGGACAATAATAACGTTTATTGTTTTTTAAAAGATATACATACGTTTGTTACCTTATGAAATGTGATGACATTATGTAAATCCGCAAGGATTCAAAACATGTGACGACAACAAAAGTGAGAAAAAGTAACAAGTATTCAGCTAAATGTATCAATTTCCAGTGTCATTCAGGTCCGTCCAATCTTTGAAGACGACATTACCTTAACTTAGGACTCAACTCTGAACTTAATTGGGACTTCCTTGGAGGCACTTATTGGTGAAATTTAAAATCTTCGTTGTCAAATTGGCCAGTCAGTTGCAGTATATTCCGTTAAACATTAGCATTATTCCAACAAAATGAAAATACTCTCAGAAAAGTTAGTTGCCAAAATCTTGAAATACAATTATCACAAATTTTAGGGCATTAATCGAAGTTACCATACGTGGCTAAGACAGCTAACTTTGCAGTTACAGTAGGCTACGCTCTTTCCACGATGTAAATATTTCCATGTTGTTGCCATCGGTAACGTTAACATATGTTAGCCAACACGAGCTAGCTAGGCAGCAAGGCCAGCAAACGACAAAGGGGACAGCTTACAGCTACTGCTAGTTTGCAAAACATCTGCAAATGGACGTTGTCTAGATGAAATACAATACCGCTAACGTTATCTAAGATCTCTTGACTATATTTCCATATCCAATTTGACAGTGAAAGCCAAGTGCAGTTAGCAGGCTAGGAAGCAACGTTAGCAACCCAGCCATTATTAGCTATATTACATACCAACACTCGAATACTCGCTAGACTGACTGGCTGGCTAGCTACCTGCCCACTGCCACAGACCCCACAACAAGCAGACCATAATGCAGACCCAATGAAATGCATGTTGTGGTTTCTAGCTACCTAACCAGCAAACCAGCGGTTTTTATTTTATTTGTCCAAACAAGGGTTTGTATTTCAGGCGAGCCCCGGGCTGCGGCTTGGGGCCTAACCGTTAGCCAGCTTGTCATATCAAAATGCACAGTGAGCCATCTAGCAAACTACTAACATGGCTATCTGTGGGTAGCCAAAAAGCGACAACGAGCTTGCTGGCTGGCTACATGACGCGCATTCCGACGCAACAGCCTTCTCGTCTGTGACAATTCACGTCCAGCTGGGACGAGTACACCAGCTAGACACCTGACAACCACATTACACAATGAGAAATCTCTGGGGTCTCCATTATAATTGCGCGAACCCACGAGCTGCTTTCTTACCTGCCGTATATACCCTCGGTGATTCGGTTCCGTTTTAACGGCCGCCGGAGTTTGCTGCAGTCCGCATTGCGCCGCTTCATCCTCCTCCCCTTCGCTTCGGCTTTCTATTTCTTCTGGTAATCTTTTCCAGTTTCTTTCTTTATCGGGCGAAAAAAAAGAATTAAAAAAGACACGACAGAAACGTATCGCTGTTATTATTTTTCCACTGGAAACAAAGAAATAAATAAAAAGACTCCTAAGTAGACCCTCCTCTTTTCTTTCAGCGCAGCATCGATACGCCACGCGATATTTTGCGCAGGTAGAGCTGTGTGACATTTGCGCTATCCAATCAAGTCTTTTGTAATATTAATTCGCGTTGATCGATGCAAAAATTAACCATTAATATTGGTCTATTTGTAGTCATTCAGGTATCTCTACCAATGAGAGAGAATATGGGCGGGTCGATAATGTTCTCAACAACGTATCTTGTCAGGCCAATCAGCTCCTGCGCTGAATAAAACAGGTATTTCTGGTTGGCCAATGAGCTGGCCGTGGAGGTGGACTTCCCCTATATGGTGCGTACGCTATTTGCGTTGATGGGTCAGGACCGCGCATAACGACGCCTGCCTACGTCTGCGAACGACAGCGGCAGACGCAGACAATGTGCTTAAATGATATTCCAAATTACACGCAGTCCGTAACCGATCGCCCAATAATAGAACAGAAATCAAGTAGAAAGAGTGCCAAAATGTTGTGCTTTGTTGTTGGCTGGCGATGGCGTGTCAGAGGTTTCAAGAGGAAGGTGGCGAGCAACGGTTGTCTCTGTTGCAAATAATGCAGATTATAGCTGTGTTTAATTTAAAATGGCTGCATTTCTTCATTTCTTTCAGTACTTTTATATAATTCCCCCTTTATGATATGTATTATCATATATGTATATATATATATATATATATATATATATATATATATAGATCAATGGGTGGTTTACTGAATTCTTGCATACATATGGTTTATAATACAAATTTGTTTCGTAGACCAAAAACAAGTTGGTCCACTCTTCAGTTAGTCTCCATATACATATGTAATATGTAATATGTCAAATGTAAAATGGGGGTGTTCTAAAACTTTTGACCGGTAGTATATATATATATATATATATATATATATTCCAAACTGTCTCTTTGTCATAGCACAGAGCATTCTATGAGTTAGGCCTACACTGTGAGCTGTTTTGAATTTTTTATATATATCATCTGAGCATACATACGCTCTTCCTGGATTTGAGCAATTTGATTTGATTATCCCTTGGTTGCATGATTCAAAGTATTAACCGGGAGCAAATACAATTACAACAGTAACAAAAAAGTAGCTAGCAAGCTCTTCGTTGAGGCTAATACATGGTGGCTGGTAATGGTGGTCATTGATAACTCAAATGAATGGGCAGCTGTATTGAATCGTTTTTGGATGATAAACATTCAGACAGCATGGATGTAACAGGTCCTGGGTAGGTTGATGTTGACGTGTCTTTGCAAGACAACACATCAACAAATATTAAATTATGAAGCGTAAAAGGTTAGGTATTTAAGTCATCCATAATGCTGTAATGAAATAATGTGACCAAATATTTGAATGAAGCACTGCCTTTATCAGCACTGTGTAAAACAAAATGTAAATGCAACTAAAGTAACTGTGATAACACTTATTCAAAGATATGCATAATTGACCAATAACTGGGCTGCGCCTTAACTGTGAGCCTTGGTCTCGACCAATCAGTTACAAATCATAAATAATTTAGGCTTTTAACACACTTCACATAATATGCAGACACATTCAAAACAGGGTTAACTGGGTCTTATTATACATATTTTATTTTATGTATAAGATAACGCCAGTTGTGCATTATGCAAAGTTATATATTGCTGAGTAAACATTTTTTTAAACTCCTGAAGCAAAAACAGTAATGAAGTTCCCGCTTATGACTTGCATGTCCCTGGTGTTGTCTTCCCCCTGCTGGTGACGCGAGGTATTACAGCACTATAATCACGATTACCTGCAGTACCATAAATCTCGAATCCCAGACGCAATCCCTGTCTAGAGCAGTGTTCCCCAGACCCTGGTCCTGGATAGCCGCAGGTTGTGCTGGCTTTCGTTGTTACTCATAACTTATTTAATCGATTGATTAAACGGTTGCCTCACTTCACCTGGTTTCCTGGGTCTAATTAGTCATTGAAAAACAAACCTTTTGATTCAGCGCGGCACGCTCAGGGCACAGAGCAGGCAATTTATTTTTCAGGTTTATAACGAAAATAGACTGTTGCTGTTGCTAACTTTACTGCATCTTTGATATCAGTAATTATGTTAAGAGGGCAGTTTATAAAACCAAAGGTAGGGCAAAGGTTCCCAAATATTCCAAGCTACCACCACTTAATGTGTGAATGATATTCTATGGCCCACGCATTTGTGAGAAATGGTGCACCTGTTGTCAACAGTAACACAAGCTTTTAATTTGATAGGTTTAGCATTACCACGGTTCACTCTGAACAGCCAAATGACGCCCCCGATCGGCGCTAACGGCCAGGGCCGGTGTCACAGACGAGTTTCGATAGTCTGTGATAGGCAGCTCACACTCATACCGCACCAGCCAAAGTACGGGTGCGTTAGACCGCTACGCTATCCGCTAGCCCCTACGTTCAATTTAATTAAGTTAAGGACATTTTTAAAATAAGGATTTGATTGAACACAGTACCGATATGTCAGTGAAACGTCATTCTCATAACTTCGCTGTTGAATCTGTGTTGTGTGCCGAAACAATTCAAGATAAGGGCAACCGCGTGCGTTGGTTCAGCATCACCCCGCCCGGTTTAGTTTGGCTGTGTTAGGTTGGGCGTTGAGCGCTCGCACTGTCACATTTAAGAAAAAACGGACAGATGGTTGGTGACACACCGACTCTGCATTCAATGTAATGCCTCTACAGATTCAATGATGGCTCCGAAATACGCGCCAAGCCTTCGTGGACGCTTGCCTCCAATGGCCTTGATCCTGGAGACGATCTTCATTTTACTGTTTGCATTTTTAGTTGAATACGAGGCCCCCGGGATTATCGAAAAAAACCCTGTCACAAATATCTACGCCGGTAAGTTACTTATCAGTCTCATAGGATCCGAGAAAAAGGTACTACCTTTTATTTCGGACCAATTGACTTGCTTCGTTTTATTGGGCCGCCTTATTTTTAAAATGCGCGTCAAGTTGTGCGTTTTAACTTTTGGTGTTGGGGGTACATTTGATTGCAGAGACGAACATTGGAGGAACTTTAAAGTTCAAATTGATTCTCAGTAATAGGAGTTCCCCAAAAGGAAAAAAGCGGTCAGTCGATATACAGAATTCTCATCTGAGGAGCGAGGAGTTTGAATTCCAAATGGGTAAACTCGGGAATGTACCTTTCCGAGCAAGTTATTTGACCTCATCTGCTCCTAGATGTTATGGAGGTCCTGCTTCAAGTCGATAGGGTCATCTGCTACACATGACAACTTGGATTGCCTGTGCAAAATTAGACTCGTAATGTTTCGGATTCTCATTGCTGAGTGAGGGGATTTAGTGCTGAGATGTACATAATCAGATTTAGTGTTATTATTATTATTTATATACAATATCTCATGATCTCAAAGCAATTTTCAGTGACGGTGGAGGGGGGGTGAGGGTTGCCGCAACAATCACCAATGTGTGTGTAGAGCACACCTGGATGATGCTTCAGCCTTCAGTGCGATGCTGAAGATCGAAAAGCACACAAATAAGCGGAGTAGCCTATGTGATTCTCCGTGTGTATTGGTGTATGCCAGGGGTCGGCAACCCATAACACTCAAAGAGCCATTTGGACCCGGTTTCCACGGAAAAGAAAACACTGGGAGCCGCACCATTTTCTGTCGACGGGGGGGGTGCTACGCCCAAAAAAATGCGCCCGATTTTGCGCCCGATTCAATTGGATACTTATTATTTATTTTCCCAAGCCACGCGGAGCCGCAACATAAGGCTGAAAGAGCCGCATGCGGCTCCGGAGCCGCAGGTTGCCGACCCCTGGTGTATGCAGTTCGACTTCGTGTCGACGGCTCCAGTGTGTCGTATAGGCACGCGCTTTGCAACGACAAGTGTGTGACCGGGAGGAGCCGCGTCTACTGCCGCTGGTGTGGGGAGATAAGGGACCTCCCCACTAAAGACCGCAGCCGTGGGGGGTCATCCAGCTGGAGCAAAGAGGATAAGACCGAAAGCCTTGGCGGTTTAAACCCTCATTGTGTACAGATCTCCCAGAGAAATACGCACCGCGGGGAAATGCATTACGCGAGGCAGTGTAGATGGATAGATCCTTGAAGGAGAATGTGCTTTGCGCGTAGAAGTAGCTCAGCGAGACATAAAACATGATGTGTGGTGAGCGTTCTGGCGCAAAATGGCTGCCGTGTATCATTCAGACGGGTGCTACACTTTGGCGGTGGTTGAAGTGAGCCCCCCACCCACCCTTCACTGTAAATAACTTTGGGTTTCTTGAAAGGCACTATATGAATGTACAATTCATTTTTTTAAAATTATAAATGGAAGATGAGTATAGATCTGTTGTGTGTGTGTTTCCACAGTGGCAACTGCTGTGCTCTGTCTTTGATTATCTCTAGTGAAACAAATAAACAAAGAAATAAATAAAATAAATAAATAGCGTGCGCCCCTCCGCCCTTCTTTTTCCCTCCTCCTGACAGAGTTCCAGGATGTGAATGTTATGGTATTCCTGGGTTTCGGGTTCCTGGCCACGTTCTTGGTCCGGTACAGTTTCAGCGGTGCCGCATTCACGCTGTTGGTGGCATCGCTGGCTGTGCAGTGGGCGGTCCTGATGAACGGTCTCCTGTTCACCTTTCACAAGGGAAAAATTCACATCGGGATGAACAGGTAATACAGTGCCCCCCAAAATGTTGCTAGTGAAATCAAAATCGAAGCCATGATGGGGTTTTTTTTGTAAATGGGGAAAAAAGTGAACTCCTGCATCAAACGCATTTAACTTCTGTCTGCTGTCTTTTGCTATGCGGCAACAGAAATCGACAAGTTCAAATTAACAAGAGGGCATTTTTCCCCCAAGATTTCACCTTCCTGGGAAAAGGCCATATTGAGCCAAATGTTTATTTGTGTTGTTGTTTCATAATAAAAATACAGCAGAGAGAAGTCATACTTTTCAGATACGGGAGTCGTTTGGTCATTTGCCGTTTCTATTTAAGGCTTTGCTTCACGGCTGAGAGTCCCATTGGAATTTATTCTGTAGAACTGGAATAAAATGTAAAAACAAAAACAAAGACAAAACACCAGGGCTCATGTTGTAGTCCCTGGTTGATGAAGCTAACCAGTTGCCAACCAGTTTGTTCTCAGCAGTCTCTCAGACGTTAGGCACAGCGCCGCCATCTTGACATTGCCCCACCCGTGTGCTTTGTCAGCTTGGTCACAGCCAATCTGTGCGCTGTCTCCGCCCTCATCGGCATGGGCGCGGTCCTGGGAAAGACTAACCCCGCCCACCTGATACTCATGGCCCTGCTGGAGGTCACAGGGTTCACGGTAAACAGCTGGATCCTCCAGACCTTTTTCAAGGTGAGCCTTTACCTACAGGCGGCTGCAGCGGGAGGGTGGAAGGGGAGGCGATGGACTTGTGATTACACCACATTTCATCACATCAGGGCTGTCCAATCTTATCCAAAAAGGGCCGGTGTGGGCACTACGACCCCTGATTCAACTAATCATCTAATCATGGTCTTCAATCAAGAGTGCTGGGCTACAACAAAAACCTGCACCGACACTGGCCCTTTTTGGATAAGGTTGGACGCTCCTGCATTAAAGTCATTTAGCAGATGCTGTTATCTAGAGCGACTTACAACACAAGAGAACATAAGTACATCCACATGAGTTCTATGAGCAGCAGTGACACAGATCTTGCTAACAACACCCCCAGACCTGTGAGTGTACATGCAACATCACTAAAGAGTGTGGAATATTTATAAGCAAAATATTCCCAAAAGAGGGAAAAGCAAAAATATTTGTTAGTATCTTGCTTGAGGACCCTGTGGACCACATGACACTGAGCCGAGAGTTAGCACGTGAGCCTGTGGTGGTCGAGCGCGTGATGATGTCACCGGTGCTTCCCTCAGGTCCAGCCCGTCGACGCCATCATGCTCCTCCACATCTTCGGGGCCTGCTTTGGACTGACGATGTCATGGATCCTGTTCCGGTCGGGACTGGAACCCCGGCACGAAAAGGAGGGCTCTGACCGCACAACGGGTCTGTTCTCCGCCATGGGTGAGTGGTCGGGCCGATGGCCCCCTCCCACGCTCGCCCCCCTCCCACACTCGCCCACGTCCCACACTTGCACCACAGCATTCCAACCCCTGTCTGAGGAAGTAATGCCAATCAATGCGTGCCCCGACACGGGGTCAAACAGCACCAAACGATGGTGGCACAATGACAATGGCCTTGCGCAGGGGTGGGCAATTCTGGTCCTGGAGGGCCAGTGTGTATGCAGGCTTTTTTTCCCACCAATTAACCTGCCTCAATTAACTAATTTGCTGTACGCATTAATGCCGGTTCACTCTCAGATTAGATTACAGCAGTGGTGGGCCGTAAGGGCCTGCAAGGCCTTCTCTGCTGGCCTAAAAAATATCTGAATCACAGACTGATGTTAATTATATTTTGTCCATGAATACTTATTAAATAATTCCAAATGGTCTGTTCGCTTCCTTTCATAGCTGTTCCCCTGGTTGCGCTGCATCCAGACGTGTATTTTCATATTAAAGCATTTAACCAATCACATTTCAGCCATCATTTGTTGCCAGGGTCAAATAAATCTGCCTGGAGGCCTTCACAATCAGTTCTGCAGGCCCTGTAGCATAAAATAAGTGTTGATCAAACTGTTGCTTCAACCAATCAGATTTTGAGTTGGGGACACGAAGGCCTTCTAGAAGGCCTAGGTAACGTCAGCGTATTCACACCCTTTGATTGGATAGTCAGAGAGTGTCTGACTATGATGTAATGTGATTGGTTAAATGCTTTAATATGAAAATACACGTCTGGATGCAGCGCAACCAGGGGAACAGCTATGAAAGGAAGCGAACAGACCATTTGGAATTATTTAATAAGTATTCATGGACAAAATATAATTAACATCAGTCTGTGATTCAGACATTTGAGCGGACATTTTCAGCCCTAAAGCGAATTAAAACTTATGCCAGAAATACGACAGGGCAGGCTCGACTTTCAGCATTAGCTTCGATGGCGATAGAAAAGGACTTCTTTATGGAACTGAAACACAAGGATAATCTATACGACAGAGTAATTGAACTCTTTTTGAGGAAAGAAAGGAAGATGGATTTGTGTACGAATAATAAGGATTTTTGGTGAGTAAAATGTTGCTATTTTCCTAAATAATATTGCAATTTTATGAGGTTATTATTATTGATGCTTTTTTATGTGTGTCGCAGCTGTAGCACCCCGGGTTTGTTTCTTCAGTAAAGGTATTTATTCTGGATACACGAGTTATCTATCTGCGATGCAACGGCAACGGGTGTCTGTTTGGTTTGTTTTTGCACTTTGTTTATTTATCTTTCTTCAGTCATGTTTCATGAGAGAGAATGACAGCGATAGAGACGAGAGAGAATGACAGCGATAGTTAGAAGCGTGAGATAATTAGTGATTAGTAGTGTTAGTAACTTAATCTAAATCCCTAATGTTAGTAGATTAGTTGGTTAGTACTATATACATCTAACTAATATATACAAAGTGTAATTAGAAAGTAATCAGGAAGTAAAACGAGATTAGAAACGAAGACGGAAAAACCGAAACATAGAATTTCCCGAAGTGCATGACAGAACGAGAATGAAACATGACTGAAGAAAGATAAATAAACAAAGTGCAAAAACAAACCGAACAGACACTCAAAACATAACAATAAGATGGCTTTTATAGCCATAAAATAGTTATTGAGGGGTGGATGATTCAGATGGAGCACTACTGAAGGCCTAGGTGTGAAATGCACGGCCCGCCACTGGATTACAATAAACATTTCATACAGGGACACAAGAAGTCTTCAGCTTCACGAGCTTAACAGAAAACGTAACTAAAATGTCAGATCATGTAAATGATTTGGCTAATTAAATAAATAAGAACAGAAGTTGGCATGAAATCCAAAATCAGACACAGCCCTCTTTGCCCACCCCTGGCCTGGAGCGAAAACGTCTGGTGTTCAATCTACCCAAGTTCACCCACGTCACCCCTCTACTCTCCTCTCTGCAATGGCTCCCCATTGCAGCACGCATCAGATTCAAATCACTGGTGCTTGCCTTTCAGGCGGCTAGAGGAACTGCTCCCCCTTACCTCCAGACACTCATCACACCCTACACCCCAGCCAGACCCCTCCGCTCAGCCTCCTCTGGCAAACTGACTGTCCCATCCCTCGGCGCCCGGCAGCCACTCCTCGCGGTCTCCCCTCTTCTCTGTCCTGACCCCTCGGTGGTGGAACGACCTTCCGCAATCGGTCAGGGCCATGGAATCACTTGCGATCTTCCGCAAGAGACTCAAAACCCACCTTTTCAGACTCCACTACCACTGAATTCTGTACACCTAGCCAATTGTCATCACCACTGCCGACCTGCTCAACACTTCTTGTATATGTATCCCTGAAAAGAAAAATTACTAAACTTTTCCTTCCTAGTGTTACAGGTATGGTATGCAGTTGCCTACAATGATGTCTCTCGCTGTATTACTGCACTGATCTCGTGCGGAAACTATGATTGTTCCTACCATGTATTAATGCACATCTTGTAAGTCGCTCTTAAGCACATAAGAGCGTCTGCTAAATGCTTAAAATGTAAATGTAAAAATGTAAAACACACCATCTTTATTGAATGCACCACACTACACTCGCCCCTCTCCGACACTCTTCAGGTTAAGTATCTTCCTCAATAGTACAACGACAGTGCCCCACCTGGGAATCGAACCTGCAACCTCTTAAGTTACAAGCCCAGTTCCTTAACCAATATACCGGTACTATTCAAATCCCAGCTGCAGTGGGCAATCTGCACTCTGGGCAAGTGCCTTTACCGGTTGCACCACCTGGGGGCTTCTTGTGGCAAGATTCTGCTGCCCAGCAAATACTTCATTTTCATGACATGGTACTGGGACAGTGACAGAAAGGGCGAAGGAGAAGGAAGCAGGAATGAATCTACATTTTAGGGAATAAGCATCAAGCTTACATGGTGCGGAAGACCCCATTGATTATAATGGAGTGCATGATGTGGGTGTATTTTTATGTCTTTGCATGGAAGGCCACAATGTAATGCTTTTCCCACTCTGGTTACCAGGGGCCCTTTTCCTGTGGATGTTCTGGCCCAGTTTTAACTCTGTGCTGATTGGCCAGTCCTTCCTGGAGCAGAAGCTGAGGGCCATCTACAGCACGTACCTGTCCCTAGCGACCAGCGCGGTCACTGCCTTCGCCGTCTCCGTGGTGACCAGCCCCCAGGGGAAGATCAACAAGGTGAGGACCGACTCTGGGGAGGGGGGGGAGCAAGTTGAAGGAAGATCAGTTTAAAGGAGGGCCAGTTACTGTAACTTGCCTGTGAGTATGTTTTAGCTGTAGTGAAAAACATAGGTGACGATCGAATGGATACACGATTGGACCACATACTCCCTACTGTAATGGAATAACCCTCTGTAGCAAAAATGCACAAAAATGAATTCCAATTTGAATGCAAAAATCAGGTGATGTATAACACTTACACGAAATCCCCCAAAATATGAAACCAATTAGTCTATGGACAACATAAATCCGCTTCCTCTGGGCCCATGGAACTACTGAGTGAAACAAACGTTTGCCTGCCTCGTAAAATCTGGGAATCTGAAAAGCAGTCTGACATAGTGAGTTGGTAGTAAGAGTGCAGACCTAATCCAGACCTAATCCAGCAGGATTGTGCTCTCCTGTGAACAGTGTTTGCTTCCACTACCACCCCCATTTCATTTTTGAAGTAAATGAATGCTGACACAGGTTTAGGTTACCAGTAACAGAAGACACGTTTCTGAGAGTCAACAGCTTGCGTGATAGGCGGCTCACAGGACAACAGCTTCAAGCAGAGCTTAACACTGGTCGAAGTAAGGAAGTCTCAGTTTCAACTGTGAAGAGAAGGCTTCGAGCTGCAGGTTTGACAGGTCGAGTGGCAGTAAGAAAGCCATTGCTAAGATGGCAAAATAAGAAAAAGAGGCTTGCCTGGGCCATGAAACACCGCCAGTGGACTACTGAAGACTGGAAGAAGGTCTCATGGACTGATGAATCAAAATTTGAAATCTTGAAATTTTGAAAGGTTTTTGTAGGCCGTCGAGTAGGCGAAAGGATGGTTCCTCAGTGTGTGACACCAACTGTCAAACATGGAGGAGGAAGCGTGATGGTCTGGGGCTCTTTTGCTGGATCCAGAGTCGGCGACTTGCACAGAGTGACTGTTAACCCACGTTAACCCATTACTTGTTCCCTGAAAAAGGGCCTTTTTATAACTCTGAAATGTACATAATTTTTCAGTTTTTGGTAACCTAAACCTTTTTTTTTTTTAAACCTCTGGCAGTTTACCGCTTACCTTTGTTTCAGGTTATTCACTGGAATTGAACTTCTTAAATTTCAGTAAAAACTGGAAAATGGGGGTGTTCTAAAACCTTTGACCGGTAGTGTATAAAACACTGGTGTGTGTCTATACGTGTGTGTAGGTCAGGGGGAGTGACAATGGGGATGAGTTTGTGTCTATATTCATGTGTGTATGAATATATTGACCAGTAGTGTAAAGGAATGTACTTCTGCTATAGGCCTGTAATGTAAAGAATGGAGATTAAATGAGTATGGCCCTGTGTTGACAGACTGTGGCCTTTCCCTTTCCTGTTCGACAGGTCCATATCCAGAACGCATCGCTGGCTGGGGGCGTGGCGGTGGGAGTTGCAGCGTCAGCTGTTGATGTGCCTTGGGTCGCCATGGCCATAGGTCTGTGTGCAGGCCTCATCTCCACTCTGGGACTCCGCCACATGAAGGTGCTGCTACCGTGTGCCAGCTGTTAGTGCTGCCATAGTTAAACCCCAACTGGGAGGTGGAGCTGTCCCCCATAACTGTTGTGTGTGTCTGAAATCTAGTTGTGTTAAAATTACCATGCCTGAGGTGCCATCTTGAAAGGGGAACAAAGGACAGGATTCTTGTTCTTGTTCATTATACTGTGTTAAAATGCTAAATATGAAAATTGTTCACAAACAATATGTAACTACCACCACACGCATCCAAGAGGTAGCAAGGAGGCAGACCAAAGTGATTGAAAAGCCCTAGTAGTTTGAAAAAGAAAGGAAGATTATCATCTTGTGTTTAAAGAGCACAAACAAGCAGCCTCCAACATTGAATAACCTGAACTTTTACATCAGAAGGTCTGCTCACCCCCCCACCCCACCTCCGCCCCCGATTCACCCTGTCTCCTCTTTCCCATGCTTCCTCGCACATGTATAATTATCTGCTCTCTCCCTTATTTTACAGCCCCACCTCCAGTTCGTGTTCAAGTGCCACGACACCTGCGGGGTTCTGAGCATCCATGGTATGCCAGGAATTCTGGGATGGGCGGCCTACTTACTCATCCAGGTGGCTCGCTCTCCTGACATCACAGTGTAGGTGGCGCTCGCTGTCTGGGGACAGAGACATTCAACACTGGGAGCTGGAGATAGGGAAGGGGAGCTAGGTTCAGACAGTAGCACTCAACACTGGGAGTCGGAGATGGGAGTTGTGTTCAGTTTCATGACCAAATGTCCTCCATCATTTTTAGATCAGTCTTATTGAACAGGTGACAAAAAGTAAGTGATGTAAAAAGAAAAAAATTGGTTTCTTCGGTCACCATGTCCACGGGTTATTTGACAATCTGGCAACTTAAAATGTCAAATGGGAGTCATGTAAACAAAAGCACCATTACCATGAGCAATGGTGAGAAACTAATGACAGGCTCAACGCTCACATTTGACAAGTGTCACTTTAGTAATGCCAGTGTGCCCTGTAGTTTTTATTGTTCCAATAATGTAGTGTGTGTGTGTGTGTATTCCTTGCAGGGCCCTGAATTTCGCCATGTATCACCTGTGCACTCTAATGGTCACCCTCAGTATGAGCCTAAGCCTCGGAGCTGTCACAGGTGAGGCACCTGCACAGGCAAATGTGATGGTACTATAGTGCAGCAGTGGCACTTTCCCCTTTTTTGAGGGCAGTATGTTTACTAACAGAACTTCTGCTTGGAACCTCAGGCATTTTTGTGAAGTGGAATGTGTGGCGCCCCCCCCAGGACAGGAAATTCTTTGATGACCAGGCATTCTGGGAGGTAACGTGGTTTGTGTGCTTCCGCTACCTTCGCCTCTCAACGGCTGCTCATATGGAGTGCTTTTTAAGGACCCTCTGAGCTTCCTATCTCCAAAAATGGTTTGGATGTTTCCGTGGAGATGGCACACCTCTGCTCTCAAGTACATTCCAAATACCCCATACAGTACACGGTGCAGTATTGCGCTTGTGCATTGCAGGGCATCAGAAAAGTAGTAGTCTCACTTATCAAGCTCATAAGTAGTTTCTCACTCCGATGTGGTATAACTCTGCCACACCTCTGGGGATGTGCTGTTGTAATAAACCAATGGTCAGTTACCACGGCTGATGAATACCCCAATGGAATGGGTGAGTAAACTGATAAGCCAACCAAATCCACCCTCAGAAATCTGCAGGCACCTATCAGATTGCTGGAAGCCTAGACAAGAGAAGTCAACAGTTATCCAGACATTGTATCAGAGATTGAGTATCTACTTTTGAGTTGAGACTATAAAAGTAGTAACCAGAAATATTGTGTATATAATTAGTGTATAATTTACAGTAAATACAGTGCAGATGTCCAGGAACATTAGCAAACGCTCTGATCAAACCTGTCTTTGTTTTTCAGTTCCCACACCTCGCAGAGCGCAAATGAGGATGTCCCAGATGGTCACTGAGACCGTCTTGCGTCCAACAGCAATCTGAATACAGCATGAAGTGTTGTTTTATCTCTTGACTTCTAAAGATGAGACTCCTTAATTCCTTTTTTTGTAAAGGTTTTTGCGGTAGTGGTATTCTGTGTGACAAACTGTCAGTTTTAATAAACTTAACAATAATCAATTGACAAAAATCTGTTTTAATTATCTCATATTTTGCCATGAATCTAACCAAAATGTAAAATGTCTCATTCTAATTATGTTCAAAAACCATTTTACATTTAGGCTATATTAATGTTTGCATTAGATGTGCAATTGCTTACCATTTTCCAAATGTACAGTTTTAGTCTAGATCTTAATCAGCTTATGAATAGATTGTAAAACTTCTAGAGCAGTGGTTAGATCAGGTTAAATCATGTTAAACCCAGGCCGGAAATCACCACACCGATATGCACGCTGGCGAACATCCTCATGTCCCTGTGAGCAGTAGCACATCACTGAGTGTACGGTGTGTTCCAGTGATTCTGCTTTCATGAATATTCACGAATATTGAACACCAAGATGTCACAGTTTAGGTTCTGATTTATTCCACTCCAGAAAAACTCAATCAAAATAGAGTTCATAGGGCTAATTCCGCTGTGAGAGTTCAGCAAAGCCTTTGTTATAGCATTCAATGAAACCTCATCCTTATGGAATAAAAGCAGAATTTGACGAGTCTTTTTTTATTCGTTTTTTCGGGTACATCTTTACATTCTAAAGATCCAGTATGTTGACACAGTATATCAGGAGAAAACAAAATACACAAACCATATAAAAGTTTACATTCTGTTCAATAAATGTAAAAGTTTGTTAAATGTGCAACACATTTTAATATTACATCATCATTTATAGGATAGATCCCTCAAGCATTAGAGCAATCATCCACTTTGCATTGACCTAAAAGCTAACTACTCCCATGAACAAATTCTGCCTTTCATTCTTTTATATGTACCTTGTGAAATTACAGCTGACGTTTCTGAACCACAGAATGTATCCGAGGCCTTCAATCCAGATTAAAAAACATGTTATTTGCAGTGTGCAGGGGGAAAGGAGTGTATATTTGGAAACTGTTGGTTCTGTACATTTTATAATGTCTCCACAAGGCAGTACAACTCCTCAAACTACAAAATGGACTCAGTTGTAAAGGAAAGACTTAACTCCCTTCTCCCCTTAGTAAAAGAAAAACAAAATGCATTTATCCCATACGAGAGCAAAAACAAAGCGCCAACAAATTGTGCTTTTTAAAAATAGGCCTCTGTGCCGCGAGTTGGTTTTTAAATAAAGCGCCCATTTACATTAAGGTTATAGGGAACAGCTAATGAAAGAGAGTGGATGGTGGGTCTTTGTCTTGCTTTGTTATTCTTTGGAGGAGACACATTGGGCAAAGCAGAGGGAATACAGCAAGTGAGGTCATCAATGGCATCAATGGTTTCAATTTATTATTGAAGTAATAATAAATGATAAAAACAACACAGGTATTTCTGATCAGAAATACAGGATCTATGGATGAATGGTTTTTGTCATGCGTATCGTCCAACGCAGAGCATAACCGTGGTCCGCCAGCCCCACGGCAGCAAGAGATGGACATGGAGATATAACATGCTGTATGTAGGTGTCTGTGGCCTTCTTCAGGGCACCAATCCACATTTGGATCACGTCAGTGTACCGGTCCCCATGTGGATCATGTCAGTTTTAAAGTAATTCCTTGGAACTGGGTGTGTGTTGGGGCTGTTGGAAGTGGAGGGAGGGGTGTCATCAATGCATTTGCTCTGTCAGTGCTTGACAGTGTCTGAGTAGTGTTGTTTTTTTAAGTAATAAACCGTTAGCGGACAGAGGAGGAAGCTGGAGGATGGCCCCTCCTGGACGGCACTCTTAAAGGCGAGAGCAGGACCACCGCAGATAAAAGAGGGAGTAAAAAAAGAAAGGGAGGGAGGGAGGAATGACACGGACGGACGAGAGGAATCACTGCCATAGGTCTTCAGTACGGCCGAATTTGAACACCAGGCCCCTGAAAAGAGAGGGTGGGTGTTAACCGTTAGAGCCATGCTCCAATGTTCTGTACATCCAGGTAGAGCACAAAGGTTTTTACTTTGCCCTGTAGACCACCTTCGACAATCGAAGATGCAAAATATATTAAGATTTCAGATTTTTTTCCACTAATGCTTTAAATCCCACGTATTAGACATACAGAGTAGCCAAAGAGCAGGAGAGCAGAGCAGTACATAAACGCACATCCCTTTTTACAGGAAAAGAAAACGTACCCATACAGGGTGGCAGATCCCAGAAGTATGAACAACACACATTCTACAAGCAGAGACTTTTTTATTACATTTTTAAAAATTTGTTTCAGATTTTTTTCCCCTTTTTCTCCCAATTTAGTAGCCAACTGTACCTCCCTCGCAGTACAAGCTAACCGCCGCAGCTCTGGGACCAGCAGTGACAAAGGCAAATTAACCGCCTCCTCAGAGACGGAAACCCCGCCAAGCCATCGACCGTAACTCCGGTACACACAGAGCCACTCTTATGCGTGGCGGGCTCCTGCCGGCTTCCCTCCCCCCTCCACTGGGGCAGGCAGCCAATCGCTGCCCCCAAACGGGACTCCTGGCCAGAGCCGGGCTGGCGCAGCCGGGGAATCAAACCCTGCCTGCAGTGGGCAACTTGCACTCCGGGCGAGTGCCTTTTACCGTTACACCACCCAGGGGCTCAAGTACAGCCTTCTCAACCTGGGATCTACTTTACTTTTCATTTACACATGCAATTACATTACATTACAGGCATTTAGCAGACGCTCTTATCCAGAGCGACTTACAGTTTTACATTTCTTTACAATCCATTTATACAGCTGGATATTTACTGAAGCAATTCAGGTTAAGTACCTTGCTCAAGGGTACAACGGCAGTGTCCCACCTGGGGATTGAACCTGCAACCTTAACGTTACAAGCCCAGTTCCCTAACCATTATACCACACTGCCTGCCTGCAATTAAATCATTATTTTTGGGAGCTGCCATATATATGGCACAATGCCATTATTATGAATGATCAATTCAATCAAATTTATGAACAAAATATTTACGCAATACTAGGCTTGGGTGATATACTGTTAATATAATTAACCGTGGTATTAAAAAAATCCTCAAAACTGTCAAAACATTTCTGGCTAAAAAGAAAGAGTTCCTCTGCAGCGATGGGAGAACCTGGCAAAAGGACAAACATCTCTACAGCACTCCATCAAACGGAAGCCACTCCTGAGTAAAAGCCATATGACAGCCCACCTGGAGTTTGCCAAACGGCACTTAAAGGACTCTAAGAGCATCAGGAAAAAGATTATCTGGTCTGATGAGACACAAATTGAACTATTTGGCCTGAATGCGCTATAGTAAAGGCCTGATTCATGTGCTGCAGAGATGTTTGTCCTTCTGCCAGGTTCTCCCATCGCTGCAGAGAAACTCTGAAGCTCTCTTAGAGTGGCCATTGGGTTCTTGGTCACCTCCCTGACCAAGACCCTTCTTGCCCGGTTACTGAGTTTGGCCGGACGGCCAGCTCAAAGAAGAGTTGTGGTGGTTCCAAACTTCTTCCATTTCACAATGATGGAGCCCACTGTGCTCCTGAGGACTTTCAATGCTTTAGTAATGTTTTTATACCCTTCTCCAGATCTTGCCTCAACACAATTCTATCTCGGAGGTCTATGGAGAGTTCCTAGGACTTCATGGCTTGGTTTTTGCTCTGAAATGCACTGTGAACTGTGGGATCTTATATAGACAGGTATGTGCCTTTCTAAAGCATGTACAATCAATTGAATTTGCCACAGGTGGACTACAATCAAGTTCTAGAGACATCTCAACGATGATCAAAGGGAACAGGATGCATCTGAGCTCAATTTCGAGTGTCATAGCAAAGGGTCTGAATACTTATGTAAACATGATATTTCCGTTTTTTATTTGTAATAAATTTGCCAAGATTTCTAAAAAGCTGTTTTTGCTTTGTCATTATGGGGTATTGTGTGTAGATTGATGAGGAAAAAAATTAATTTAATTTATTCTAGAATAAGACTAACATAACAAAATGTGGAAAAGGTGAAGGGTTCTGAATACTTTCCAGATGCACTGTATATGGTCTATAGTTGTGTTTTGACACATTATTCCTGAACAGTCTTGACATTGTTTAGTCAAAATAAAACAATCGAGAAGTTGTTAATGTCCGTTATTGACATAAATTAAAGTCTTTATTTAAATGAATCAGTAATGTTATTTCATCGTCTTTCTGCCTTCGGCTTATTAGCTTTCATATTGCTATGGCACTAAGAAAGCTCCTGCTATCATTATCAAAAAATACAGTGTAAAAACTGTTAACCAGGATTTTTTATAAGGACGGTATGACGGTTTGAGAAAACCGATATCGCCCAAGCCTACACAATACCCCAAAACAAACTTGAAAAAATATCTTCTGATGAAGATCATGCAAACACTCACCCGAAGAAAATGAAGGCATTCTGGAAGAAAACTGCAATTCCAGGATAGACAACCGCCTTTTCTGTATTCAAATGAGAAAATACAAAAACACACATCAACACATGTACGGTATTTATGATTCCCATAAACCTCTCACACACAATATTTACCCAACATTAACACAGGGTCACTATAAACTCCAGCATGACCATGACAGATGTCCAAAATAGTTTTTTTTTTTGCTCATGACTTTTTAGTGATGATGTCATCACAAGCGAGGCCAACACAGAGGTGCATGCGCGCGTGTGCCAAGGGATAAGGGGCGGAGCAGACTCACGGGGCACGACGAATCCGCCAAACAGGATCCACATGGAGGCTATGAGCGAGCCGAACGCCAGCATGAAGCCAATGAAGAGCCACACTCGCGCTCCTGGAGGTAGAGGTGCAGAGGAAGAGGCTCAGGGATTCACCCCAAAAATCACAGGACGACGCATCCCCCCATCATGGTCAAAATTACAAAAAGGCAGCGTAAGCTTATGAAAATGCTTCATAAGCCAGGGCGATACTGCACATTAACCAGGGTAAGGACTCATGTTTACCTACTCAGGCCAGGGCCCAGGAGAACTCTGATTGTGACCACTTTAAACTACAGTCCAGCAGGGCTGCAGGTAGTTTGCTAATGTTGGCTGGATACTAAATTTCTGGGCAGTTTAAACTCTTGCATTCATTAAATATTTAATGTAGAATAAAATGTTTCAGATGCCAAATGCAGTCAGTGAGAACAGAGGCTGGAGAAAAGATACAGCCGGTAAGCCATCCAACATGGCTCCAGTTTGAGATCTTAAACTCAGCCGATTAGGGTTAGGGTCACTTACGGACAACATGCCCCCTACCCCAGCCCAGCAGCACTAGCTTGACCCCTCTGCCCTACCTGTCTGTCCCAGGCAGCCTTCACTGTAGCTGTCCCCTCTCACCTGCCCGTTGGACACAGCATTTATCCTGGGGGTAGAGAGAACCAGACACAGAGATAGACAAAGAGAGAGCAAGAAAACAACATTAAGACAGCATAATCTGTAGGAAGAAGTGTCTCACCAGCTACATTATCATCCCCATAAAGAAGTACAAACAACTGTTACGTTTACATTTAGGCATTTAGCAGATGCCTCTTATTCACAGGGACTTAGTCTTACTTTTTTTTTTTTTTTTTTTTTTTTTTTTTTAAATACATTTATTTCAAATTTTCCCCCTTTTTTCTCCCAATTTGGTTGCCAATTATACTCTTTATTTATCTCAATTCGCCCTCCCCACGAGTCCGCTGCCCGTCCTCCGGGTCGAGACACTATTTTCTGGGCCGATTTTATCACAGTCTTACATTTCTTTACATACAATCCATTTACAATATATTTTACTGAAGCAATTCAAATGAAGCACCTTGCTCAAAGATACAATGGCAGGGGCCCACCTGGGGATTGAACTGTGGAAAGACTCTTGATTATGGGATTACGGCCACATAAAAAAACTGATTTGGCAGTTTTATAATACTTGGTGTGACAAACACTCACAGAGCAGTCTATATAGTCTATAGTTCCTTCCCATAAAAAACTCATAACATGCATTCATGTCACTGCAGTAAGTCACTGGTGAGCGGGGCTTACATGAGAAAGGCCACGGTAGCAATGACCCCACATGCGTGGTAGGCATGGTTAAAGTTGTCTTGATCTGGGTACTTGACAGCTGCATCAATGATGATCCACCACCCGGTGAAAAACTACAAAGGAACGAAATAATTAGTGTATGAGGCATATCCGCAAGTATTTTACACGCACTCTATGAATGGTCTTTTTTTTTCTCTCTCCCCCCTCTCTCCACTCTCCCATTTTGCAATTGGGCAGTACAAGAATTTAGCAGATGCTCTTATCCAGAGCTGATATTTCTTTACATACAATGCATTTACAGCTGGATATTTAGCTCTCATATCACTGCTATACCACCAACACCAACGCATACACTCACCCTGACTTTACTACAGTGTGTATCACAGCACGATTAAAGGAGAGGCGCCCTCTCACTGCTGGTAACTGGTAACCTTCAGGAGCCTCTAACTACAGGGTGCTCATTCAGTGATAACCTAAGGAACATTGGCCCACTTAGGCCCACTTAAGCCCAGCATGACAAAGCCAATTTTGTCCCACCGCTGCAAACGCCTCATCATAGTTGGATAATGACATACCTTGTGGGGGCAAATGTATTGACTGGGATACTTGTCAACAATGTATTTATTTTCCTACATTTAAACCAACCCTGACTGCTTCCTCGACTCCCTATTTGGAATTCCCAACCACATTCGTATGCCCAGCTCATTGCAGTGGAGATCCTCTGTCTATTTAAGGAGAGTGCAGATAAGCACATTGTCGCCAGCCACTGCTTCTTTTCACTCCTCAGTTCACCAGCTGAGTTGCACTGGAGAGGTACATTTCATGCGCAGCTGGCACAGGCAAGACTACAGGCGCTCGATCGACCAGAGGAGCTGCTCTTGCTTGATGAGACCAGAACAGACTGAAAACTCTGCCTCCCTGAAGTATTGCCAGGAATCCATGCCAGTGAGTGGGACGCCTCACCACACCACCACTGTATTGTCAGGACGAACCACCAGGCTGCCCAAATATTCAGCATTTTGAAATACTGCATTTCAGTTTTTAAAATTATTTTCACACATTCTGAGTAAGTATTAGACCCAGGCCTAACATAAACAACACTACACATACACAGATACACGTATTCACAGCACTATTCTTAATCTTGTGCAATCTTTATAAGAAACGGCACATACCACTAAAGTTGGTATATGTCACATTACTGTGCGTTTTCCAGACACTTTAGAAGAGTAGACATTCATGTTTTTGTCCATATAGTTCAATCGGCACATGGTTCATCTCATCATAAAAATACAGTAAGGAAGTAGAGAGACGAGGCTGAAGTTGTGAGGGCAAGCCCAGGGATGTGCTTGTCCCCGTTGGTGACAGCGGGCCATACCAGGACTCCGGCGGCTACCGACGCGATGGTGTTTCTCTTCTCCCCCCAGTCAACATTGCACTCGCAGTCTCCGCATCGGATGCTATCCAGAAACCCAGACATGGTTCAGAGGTGCTACATTTAAAAAAAGGGAGAAAGGATATACATTTTAAAAACACCGACTGAACGTGCAAAATGGTAACGCACGCTCAACAATGTAATTTCCAACGAGCAAAAAACAACAACAATCTATCCAGCAATCCTGTTTTACTGTGGTCCGACTACCAGCTAGCAAAATCAGTTATATTTGTGTGCTTTAATGAAAGCAGGTGGACATATTATTTTCGAAATAACGATCATTTGCTAGAAAGCTAACCAGCTAAGCAGCATCGTAGCTATGTGCCGATTCATATTTATTACCAAGAAGTACTACTTGCATAGTTTGCATCAATCTAATGTTAGCTAGCTAACTAGCTAGATACACAACCAACTGTCTCTATGAAAAGCATAAATATACCCAATTCGATTAGTCATACTGTACCACAGCAGAGGGCCTAAATTCCTCCTCGTCAAGAGATTTACTCTGTATCACAGGACCGGATTATCTCAGAGAAATCTAGTTTAACAAAGAAGAATCTTTGTTAACCTGGCCGTGGGGCCGCCCGGGTTTATCTCTAACAACGCGACAAAGCAGCAGGGCTTTCTGGGATACGCAGTCCTACACATTATCCACATGGAGGACACATAACATTACATTATTGCGAATCAACTACAAGCCCCATAAAACACATATGCAGGGCTCAAGAACATCACTGCCAAACTGCGACAGAGGAAACGTTGAAAACAATACACAGTGCTGTCAGTTAACATCGCGCATATACACGTAGTTCTGTGATATCAATAAAAGCTTTAGAAATGTAGCTATATAGCACAGCGACCTACTGTTTTGACAACAGAAAACAACCAGAAAGTTGGCTAGCTCAGCGTAGTTACATTGACGGCAACGAGCACCCAACCCCGTCACGAATTCTTTATAAGGAAATTGGTTATTTGTATCAGTGTTTTGATTTATCTAACCATCTTTTGAAGAAAACACTTGTTATCTAATGCTGCTGTTGTCTTTGTCACTGACATACAAATATTCGGCAAGCAAACTAAGTGAACACTCACCTTCTTTGTGTAGTCAGTTTCTGGGCAGACAACAACAAGCTAGTTCGTTTCCGAGTACTGTCCTATTGCGCATGCTCAGTACATTGTACACGCCCACTGATGTAGCTAACATTAGCTTGCTAATGTGTTTAGTTGATTGACAGGATCAATCCAGAGGGATCACCATTGGATCCAAAACAACCAAAACAACACATCCCTGGCTGCCAGCACACCGTTTTAGACGGTGTGTTTCAGAGTTCTGTTCTCGTGAGTTGGCTTCTGATTGGATTTATTCAAAACAGACTTTTGTCAGACAATATGGTGTGTTGGACCTAGTTGAAAAAGCAAACGGATTTGATAGTGAACCGGACCTATCTCCCAAATAAGAGGGAACCTAACCTCATTGGAGCACAGATATCATACCATAACATTTTATAGCCCAAAACTAACATCTCTGCCCTTAATTTGCATTAAACCAATGAGTCATTACAGCTAGCTATAATTTATGTTTATGAAAACCAAAATAGTTAAATAATTAATTGAATTAGCAGATGATACAAAACCTGGGGGTTTAGCAAACCCTAACGAATCGACTAAGGTGATCCAAGATTATTTAAAATTTAAATGATTTAAACAATATCCAGAAATGGGCAGAATCATGGCAGATGACATTCAATATTTCTAAATGTAAAACTATGCATGCAAGAAATACAAATATAAGAGAGACTAAGGAGTTGTAGTTGTTCTCTGTGGCTCAGTTGGTAGAGCACAGCGTTGGCAACGCTTAGGTTGTGGGTTCAATTCCCACTGGGGCCACATATCCAGAAAATGTATGCATTCACTACTGTAAGTTGCTTTGGATAAAAGCGTCTGCTAAATGGTGTATATTATTATCATAGTCTATCCGCATCTAAGCAGTGTGCTGTAGCAGTGAAAAAGCAGCCAAAAGGATGCTGGTATATATAGCAAATAGTATTGGGTATAAATCAAAAGAGGTTATACAGATGTTATATAATGCCTTTGTCAAATCTCATTTAGAGTGCAGTGCACAGTTCTGGGTAGGATATTGTCCAGTCCAAAGCCTTGCAAATCTTTAGTGGGGCGTTCCGCACAGCTGCTGTATCTGTGTTCCTGGTGGAGATGGGAGAGGTGCCGTTGGGACTTTGGAGGGTGAAACTGGTGATAACGTCCTGAACCACCCTGCAGAGCGATGACAGTTGGGAATTTGCGGGAGCACGGACTGGCCAGGCAGGGTTATGAGTCAGATTAAAGCATGGGTGAGTGAGTTCACATTGGAGAGGGAGGTGGTGGGGGCCTGAGACACGTGTGTGATTGTATGCGCTGACCTTCATATCATCCACTAGTCTGCACCTTATGGTGTGCGACTGAGATCTGGGCTTTATAATAGCAATCAATGTCCTGTCTGGCCCTGTAGGTGGCAGCAATAACCCAGCCTTCCAATTGATTCTTAAAAGGAGAAGAAGAAGCGTACGCGGTATGGAGAACACAGCGAATGATGATGCAAAACACCACCCACATGGCGGACATCCGATCTGACGGGTATGGACTCGGACTGCATATCGCTCGGTCTGTCATGGATGTAACATTGCATAATAAATGATGTTGGTATTCTTATGGGAAAATTATATAAGTTATACTAGTCTTTCCATAGGTCTGGTTAAGTGGGCGTGAAAAAGCCAATTTTCAGATATTGTTATTTCATATTATTATTCCACCCATATTTCAATAACGCTTTTGAGAAAGGATCACCAAACCCCACCAGCAGCTATTCAAAGGTTTTTTGATATTCCAAATAGGTTGTGAGATATTAAGGATTTTATATACAGTATGTAAAAATGGAAAGATTCAAATTGTTTGCTGAACTGCAATCAAGCAGTCTTGTCCTACCTTTCTATGTTACTAGAAAAAGTACTTACTGGAAATAATAGTGATATACTATTTTAAATAGATTACTATTTTAATTCACAGTTAGTCACCATGAATTTGATGAGGTAAAAAAATCCTTCGTCGACTGAGGCATCTTCAGATGTAACCCCACAAGCTGAGGGTGCTACATAACGGATCCATCCAGCTTCTCAATAAACCGCTGAGGGATTATTGAAGGATGTTGTTAAATCTAGCAGTGGTAGCTAAATTGATGAATAGATAGCCCATAGCCTGACAGAGGTGAGTCCCCGACCGATATCCCATCGCTAGCCTACTCTATGTGAAATTAGTATACAAGTGAACACTTTAGTATTGTGGCCTGCAGCACTGAGTTTAAAACATGTTCCATCCAGCTGGCAAGCTAATTTGCTCAAATTTAACAAGCGCCACTGCTGCTCTTTAGTGCTGGGCAATGGCAACTGGCTGCAGGTTGATACATTTTCGCCCACCAAGCTAGCTTTATGTTTATCTACAGTGGGGTCCACAAGTCTGAGTGCACTACCAAGATCTGTTTGATTTTCATCATTCATCAAAAACTAACACAACATTTTTACTCAGGAGAACAATTTTGCAAACAGCTGCAAAACTTTTGCAAAGGAAGGGTCCTTTTTCAAGAATAAAGCACCTGCAGTAGCAACGAGAACACATAGAGGACCATATTAATTGCGTCAATATCCGGTATTAATTGTTACAACACCAAAACAACTCACACTGTGTATTAAGAGTATACATGTATTAAAACTTAAATGAAAAATAAGGTGTCACAACATTTTGAGGAAATTATTTATATTATAATATATTTCAATTTCATACCATCCTTTCTCAAACAAACATTTTTTTAATTTGTATCAGTGTTTTATGACATTCTTGAATAACAAATACCATGAGTAAAACATTTGTTAGTTTGTGATGAATGATGAAAACACAGAACAGACTTATTAGAATCTTGGCCTTTATTATTATTATATTTGT
This sequence comes from Aldrovandia affinis, assembly GCA_029706075.1. Taxonomy (NCBI): domain Eukaryota; kingdom Metazoa; phylum Chordata; class Actinopteri; order Notacanthiformes; family Halosauridae; genus Aldrovandia; species Aldrovandia affinis. The sequence continues at coordinate 1,327,607 of JAINUG010000247.1, forward strand.
GATTTTTTTAGTTTATTTTACTGTTCATTCTGCCGGACTGTGCAGTTATAATGTTTCTGGAACACCGTTTGAAGGACGATCCAATGGGGGACTAACTAATTGTTTGGGAATTTGATCTATGTTTTTGTGTTTTATTATTTTCTTTAATGTTTTATGCCTCGGTGCCAGAAGTTCGTAGTACATTTGGAACAGGACCGCGTATGTTGCTCCAACACCATGGCCTGTAAGTTAAATGTGATATCATGTTTAATGGGTTTGGACATCTGATTAAAAGGAAGACAATTTTGCATGCATTTAGAAAGGAGAAAGCAAGAAGGAGCATTGCCATCTGTGGAGGATGTCGGTCTCGGCCACGTGGGAGTTGCATGGTTGCCTGTGTTTTACATGTGGAGGAGGCCTTTGGAGCAGGGAGACTTTCCGGGGGCAGGTTTGGCACTCTCACACTGTCACCCGGAAGGTGAAGTTACGTTTTCTGGCATTGTAGAGAAATATAGATTCTGGCACTCAATCATTTTGAAATGATTGGGGAAAAAAAAAAAGAATAAATCATGTCAATCATTTGTGCCATAGCATTATTTTTAAGATAGGCAGAAAGTGAGCCTATTTAAGAGCAGGTGGGGCGAGTGTGCGTGCGTGCGTGCGTGGGTGGATTTTTGTGGAGTTTTGTGTGCGTTTGTCGAAAGTGACTGAGTAGAGTGCTTCCTGTGTGTGTGGGGAAGAGAGAGAGGGGGCGCACTAAGAGTGTCCGCCTCTCGCCCTCGGTGTGATTGAAAGAGAACTCGCACTCAGGCAGTGGGGAGTGTTTCTGGGCAACGGCCCGAGAACTCTCACTGGAAGAGTGGAGAGTGTCTTGGGGCTGGTTGCCAGAAAACTCTCACTGTGGGGAGTGGCGAGGGTCTCTGTATGCATGGGTTGGAGAATTCGGACTGTAAAGTCGAGTGTCTCAGTATGCATGGGTGGGAAGCACTTGAAAGGTCACTGGATATTTGTGTGCCTGGGGAGGTTCCAGGGGAACTCTGGACGAAGAGTCGCGGTATCCCGTAAGTTTTGATTATTTTAGCTTGTTATTTTAATTCGTTGTTTTTACCCGAAAGTTAGCAAGGAGTAGGGTGAAGATTTTGTGTTTGTGTTTGTTATATGTTAAGCTGCTCTCCCACTGTCTCTCCCCCTGTCTGGGGGGAGAGACAGAAAAAATAAAATAATAATCCGGTCCGTAGACCGACAAAATCCACTCCATCTCCAGACTGCTCTGTTCCCATCCAAGGATTGTCACGTGGCGTGTGACACCATCTTTCAAGATGCACAGTTAATTTGCACAGAACATGAGAAGCTACACCGCAGGTTTATTGTCTTTCAACATCAATAGTCGAGGCATGGCCAGTTTATTGTTGACAAGAGTATCTCTGATCTCAATGGCAGATTTGTTTCAATTTCCAGAACTTTATATGGACAACCATGAACTATTTTGAACATATACACCCCAAACTCCCAAACTTTATTTCTAGAACACTGTTCGGGTTCGGGATTTGGGTTTCTAGCTGGTGACTTTAATTGCACTTTAGATACAAATATTCACAGGCCCCTGTCACAAACCCTAAGACAAAAGCAAAAATAGTGAACACCCGAGGAATGGACACCAGATTGGTGGATGTATGGAGGGAACTCAATAATACCTGAAACGATTACACATTCTATTCAAGTGTACATAAGACCTCTTCTCATTACTAAAATGTTTATGAATATTCTTTCCTGTAATATTGGATCTATTAAGCTCTCAGATAATACACATATAAACCTTTAGTTGGATGTTGGTGAAAACATCCCCAAATAAAAAAATTCGCTGTTTAATTCTTCATTGCTTACTAATGAAGACTTTAAAGGTAGTGTCCATGGGTGGATTGATGACTACATATGGGATAATATTGATTCTCCTGTGCTGCCATCTACCATTTGGGAGGCTGCCAAAGTCACTCTAAGGGGACACTTGATATCATATATTTTCTTTAGGAAGAAAGCAGGGAAGCAGTACAGATTGGGACTTGAAAATGAGAGGGGGTGCTGTGAAAAAATGCATTGAAAAAAAAAAATTCAAAATGAAAAAAATGCAATGAAATCCATGATTCACCTGGGCATGATAACATGGATTTTGTACAGACAAGACTCGATATGGACTCAAATAGAGGCCCAATCCTGTGGTCTATTGCCCCTGAGGTCTGTTATCTTTGTCAATGACATGACATGTCAAAGGCCTTTGTGACATTCAACATTCCATTAGCATGGAAAGACTGTAAAAAAAACATATTGGCATTGCCTCCCAACTATCCCCGCTGTCCACCATAGCTTCCAACCCATATCTACCCAGAATTGTCCACAATGTCAATTTCAGACATTGGAACTTATTAAGCATAAAAACTATTGCTGATCTTTTCCATCAAAATACTAACACATTAAAGTCTTTTAAATAAATCTTGCGTATTTGATGTATTTGTGTTTCTTTAGATACCTTCAAATCAGACATGTAATAACCTCTCTTCTGAGGAGGGGAAGGTACAGACCTCAACTCTCAGGGATCTAAGTACTCATCGCTACTTTCACATCAATCAAGGCCAAAATATTGCAGGGATATGCTCTTTTGTCCGAGACTTCCTCCTGTTCTCTTACTCCTCTGAAAGCCTCCTGGGAAAGAGACTTGGAGATGGTCATTAGTGGGGATATGTGGTCAGATATATGCAACAATGTCTGTCACCCCTTTACAAGTACAGTATAAAAATTAAGGAATCTAACTACAAATTTATTCAGAGATTTTACTATATGCCTGTAAGGCTCCACAGGATGAACTCAGACATCTCTCCAAACTGTAAAAAGTGTAACTCGGAACATACATTAAAGTTTTCTGGCATTGTAGAGAAATATAGATTCTGGCACTCAATCATTTTGAAATGTTTTTGAAAAAAAAAAAAGAATAAATCATGTCAATCATTTGTGCCATAGCATTATTTTTAAGATAGGAAAAATGAAAATGTATGTTCACTTACGTCATCCAGCCAGCACCTCAACTTTGTCAAAATCGGTCCAAAGTGGTCTCATTTGATTGTGCTGGGACTGACAGCTAGCCTAATCAGCACTACATCACAGACGGTATTGCTAAAACACTGCCTCGTCATTTTTAAACCATCCGTTTGTTTGTATTGGAGTGAGAATGAAATGAGATGGAGGAGCCGTACCATTTTCAAATGGAATGGTCTCACAACTTGGAATATCCGTGTATCGGGCCTGACGCCCCGAAAGGGGGTGTCTGGTGACCAATAGAATCCTGAACACGCCTATCGACCCAAAGAAGAATACAACTACACTAATGCACGCAAGTGCTAGATGCTTTTATTATCTTCCTAACTACCTGTAGATTCTTCTTACTGTTGGTTCTTCTGTGGTCATAGTGTGGTTTCCCCCCTTTTTGGAAACGTGATCTATTTTTCCTCCGGGCGTTGACGGCAATTTCCTACGTGGGATTCGCTATCCTTCCTGTGATTCAAATGAACTTTTGTAGTTAATAGAACACTTTTCCTCCCTAGATTCTGTCGATCTCTTCTAAGTATATTGCCTCTCCTAGTATGTATCATAGTTTTCCCTTGTGATACTTCTCTGTATAACATTACTTCCATCAAAGATAATTAAGGAATGTTACTCATATAATGGTCTTTTATCATCATTTTCACTGTTCAAAAGAGTAAAATCAGGCATGACTAAATACCTTATTTCTGTTGAATAAACATTCCATTGATTGATAAAAGAATTGTGTATGGTTTCTCTCTCTTATACTATTGAAATAGTGATCAACAGACAAAGTACTCGGGATATACTGAAGTCGAGGGGGTGTTTTTAGTTTTTTTATTAGAAAAACCATATTTAAGAAGGTTGGGAAGTAATGACAATTGTTCTATAATTATTCCTAGGTCTAAGTATTTAGAGTACTTAGGCCAGTATTAGGCTGGTTATAAGTCATTGAGGCTGGATTCAAGTGGGCAATAATTAAGGGTTTATTGAATTTGATGGGTAACTATTGACTTTAATAATATCCTTAAGGAGCGTATTGTCACAATCATTACTGATCCGACGTGTGTTAAATTACCACCGCTGCCACCGAAACCGTCGTCACCAATGCAACTATAACGTTTACAATTCCAGCGTTTGAAGTATTTTGTTTGTACCTGAATGAAGTATCATTAGCATACCAGAAAAGAACAATTACATCAGTGTATATGTGTGTGCATCTGTATATCATTTATATATACGTATATATATACATATATATATATATATACATATAAATATACACACACATGTTTATGTATATACTGTACAGTATATTAAATGGAACTGGTATTATGCTTAGTTGCAGCATGGAAAAGGCTGTAGTTTAAATTCACTCATATTTATAAATTATTTTCCACATTGTTCTGCGCATACATTTTTATCTTTGTTGTATGCAAAGAATGATGGCAGATCAGAACAATATGTCTGCCTTAGTCTTCACCTGGGCAGACCAGAGTGAAGGGTGTGAAAGCGTGCGTGAATGTACAAAAATGTCCTTGGAAAAAGGGGCATTGACACATCTGGGACTTAACAGGGGATCCCCTCAAGTGAGGATCGCAAATGAACGAAATTTTCTTGAATGGAATTGGGCTGTAGGGAGGATGAAAATCTTTAGCAGTGCACCACACCCAGAAGAAAATCAGCTCGGACTCAGGGACGACAGACACTGGTATTGCAGGTTGATTTGGGTTTAATCACGATGCTCCGGGAGACTTCTGTGAACTCAATTTCAGTAGAACCCCCCCAAACAAAGGAAATGCACATACATTTATTAACTTTGGTGGTGGGTGTGGAAAGTGACACATTGGTTGGAAATCACTTTACTATAAGCTTGTTGGATTTGTATGTTTCACGCTGTTCTGCGAAGGCAAACAATCTGTCATACAAAAGCCTAAGGTGTCATCTTTCTTTTCATCCTGCTCCATACTGATCACGTATCGAGGTTGGAGGGCATTGTAACCTGGCATTCTGAGGAGTGATTCACTCCAAACCCCCATCCGTCTCCTAGCAACCTAGTACTAGATTTATAAAAAGGAAAGAGAGAGAGATGCACACGGCCCAATATGCCCCCCCCCCATATCAGCCTGGCCTTCAGAAATATACACACAACTAATCTCAAACGCTCCTCTAAATATAAGAACTGAAGAAATGAAATGACACCACATGCGTTTATATTATGAAATCTATTACAAAAGCAATAATATACCCGGTGGCAGAGCCAACTCTGGCGCGGCCGGTGGAAATGAACCCCGGTCGCAGTGGCCAGTGTCTAACGTTGTAACCACTAGACCACCCGGGAGGCCCATCCTCATAGTGTTTTTGAAGGATCAGGGGCCTGTCTCACAAAGTAGGATTAGCGCGCTAGCTAACTAATTTTGGGCTTAAGCCTGGGTTTTTGTTCTCACGACTGTGGTTCCCTTTTAATCGGGTTGCATCACCATGGTAACTTATGCTGTGAACTTAACCTGCTCCGGAGTAGGTTAAATTCAGGCTAACGGATTCAATTCTATGAAAAGGCTGCCCCCTCACCAATCAGCTCTCTGGAAAATTGCCTCACCAATCCTAGAGAATTGCGTAATCATTTTTTTGTATATCAGAGACACAGATTCTCTGCAGAGGGAATGTTTTATCTTTGCAAGCTTCTACAGCCGCATGTCACAAATGCCACTCGTCCTAGCCATGTAGTCACTGTGCAGCAAACTGTATGTATTGCCCTACGTTTTCTAGCTACCGGTACATATACATATTCCGTTGGTGATGTGGACAATCTGAGCAAACATACAGTTTATATATGTATATAGTTATCAATAATGAATACAATTTACTGTTGCATATTGTGCAAGTGCGGGGTAAAAAAAAGTGCCGTATATTCAGGTGACGCAAGCGAATGCGCCCAGTATCGCGTAAACAATGGTAGCGGGTTTGCATGTTCAGTTTTGAATGTTAAATCCCAAATAACTTGATGAAATTCTAATGATGTGCAAGTGTCGTTTTGTCAACTGTGGTGCTGTCTGCTAGCCACTGCTTTAGCCACCAATAGCTACCGTTATGGAAGTCGTGAGCTAACTAGCTCGTGTGCTAACGTTACCCCGCATTCTAACAGGGGCCGATACTAGGCAAATAAATCAAAAATGCTTCCGACGTGCTTACAAAATGTTTTCATGGTAAACGAATAGTTCATCATAGATTTTGAGAATCTTTATTATAAATATTAGTTGGCTAGCAGTATTGTTTCCTTCAATTATGAACCGCAAACTCAAACTCAGAAGGCTTTTTGCAATTACGGCCATTTACTTGCGCTGGAAACAGCTCAATGCGATAAAAAATAGCCTTTTAACCAACACAAACATTAAATAAGATGTATGTAGGCCATATAAGTTTAGCTAGCTATAAATATTTATGCTTTTAGGATTAAATAAAGTATGGGGGTACTGCAGACCGCTGTTAAGTTTCTCCTCATTCATGTTGAAGTGTCGGAACTAGGAACACAATTTTTGCATGGTAAACGATTACATCACCCCGGACTGATATTCACCCGGATTACATCACCCCGGGCTCATATTGGCACCCGGACAACAATTGGTGTGACAGTGCCACTGTATGTCACATAGCAAATGTTACGTAACGATATGTTAGCTATCGATAACTTAACGTTGGCTAATTTATGGCACACGCTGCTCACAATAAACGGAAACATAAACAAATAAAAACAGAAACTATAAACAATAAACATGTATTTAGCAAACGTTACCTTTTCTCTCTGTTCATACTCTAATATTACACTCTGAATGCAACAACTAACGATACTGTAAAATCCACACCATAGAATAGTCACTGGGTTAGATATCCGGTTGTGCATCTGCGCATCCTCCAGCTGGTTAGCGTCGCTTGCAAGGGGACTGCTCTATTTACAGAGCTAGTGGGACTATTTCGCTTGCGTTCGTATTGCTAGAGGTGCCTAGTTTTACCACACAGAACCAAAGTTCTCCACAGCAGTTCCAATATTTAGCGACATCTAGAGAAACAGTTTTGCAGAGAGGGAAATCGGGGGTGCGTATCATTGCGTTTTTGTTCCTCGAATGTTCGGTACAAACGACGAGTGCGTGAGCGTCAGCGAACAGATTCCGTTCTGTATTTTTACACATTTAGGCATCCAATCAGGGGCGGTTATAGAATTAATTGGCAGGGTGGGCATTTTGAAATATCGGTTGGGCATATGGCTATGCCAATTTGAAACCGCAGTGCAAAGTTGTTGTTCGATTTGTCTTGTACGTGTGACACGTGAGTGTTTAAAAAAAGAAAGAAAAAAGTTGCCATTAATACTAAAGAGAAAAACAAAGGGTATTCGGGTAATAGTAGGTTCAAACATATATTTTACAAAGAAAGGGGCACAACATAACAGATTAGATCATATATATGGGTTGTTGACGTGACATGGCCTTTTTTGGTTCCGGGCGTCAAACACAAATAAATAATAGTTCAATTTGTCAAAAATTGTTAAGAAGATGCTGCTTTATGTGAACATAATGAGGATTCATGCAAGCCAATAATCACTTTTTCACAATTTTCAACCAAACATGAAAAAGCTCATATGGTGCATGTTTCACAAAGTTTAAACTAAAGTAAAACTAACAAAAATAAGTGCAACTCCCCTCAACAAATTACAGTATGATAACACAGATGTATATTTGTGAGCCTGCTATTTTCAAAGTCCAGGCATAACATTTTGAGTTAGTTTTGATGAAACAGATTTTGTCCCAGAAATGGATATCGTATGGTGTGACACTGTAATGTGATATTTAAATGGACAATTATTTGGACACCCTTGTGGAGGAAGGGTCCTTGCTCAACCAGGAAGTACAGAAAACATCTCAGAAGGACATTTAGGGGTCACAAGGTGAGTTTTCTCTTGTCGTATTTTCAATAAATCTAATATTTTTTGCACTCCCACTTTAGTACCCTTTCTGCTTGTCTTTTAGTGTGACGCTGTTTACACAAAAATGCCAAAGATAAAATTACTTTTTTTCATTACTACATAGAAATCTATGTTACCATGTTAGAGTGGGTATGCTATTTGGATGCTAGCTTATAAGCACAAGGCCCAATATTGTGCTAAGTGCATGAAACATCATACGGTGTGACACTACATCATGTTGTGTGACAGTTTTTGCTTGTCACTCCATATGATCCATTTGTCACACCATATGATATGAACTGTATTTTCCTACATACAGAATGATTATTTATTTGAGTTAACAATTTATTCTTGTATTTTATAACTAATTAAGTTTTATCTGAAGTTTTTGCTATTTTTTCTCAATATCACATGATAAAAAATGGATACCTACTCCACTCAGGGAAATCCATACAAAGCAGATGCATGTATCATGTTTATTCAAATGAAAACTATCTCCTTCTGTCATACTTACTCACACAAAAAGAGGACATCACGATCGGTGAGAAAACCTACAAAAATTGGGTTAAAAAAACTAAAAGAGGGACACTAGGGGAGTTGCAAGAAGTCTTCCAGAAGGGGCTGGAGGAGATTGCCAGTCACCAGTATAACTGGCTTCACCAGGTGCAGCAATTCAGGCATGTCAAAGAGAACATGAAAAACAATGAGATGGTGTTGCACAGACTTCTCTGAAAATTACGCCTGTAAACTCAATTCAACTCAATTCAGGCATTTCACTTCGGGGACAATAGGCAGCAATACACACTGGAGCTGCCTACTCAGTCAATGGCTCCCAGTGCTATGCCACAATTTCTAAGTCCTTAAGACATGATGAACGAGCAGTGTGGGCACACATTAAGTCAGTTATAGATGATTTCCGGAAAATAAATCACCATGCAATCGACACCATGCATGCCCTGAGTGATGGCCCAGCAACTCAGTATCGCAATCGAGCAAACTGCTTCCTCATGAGCAGTATTCCCTATACATGGGGATTCAAGCGGGTCACCTGGAACTTTTCGGAGCGATCTCATGGCAAGGGTGCACCTGATGGTGTTGGGGGAGTGTTGAAGCGTAAGGCAGACATGCATGTCCTTGGGAGGCAGTAACCTTAAAACCCCAATGGATCTGTATAACTATTTACAGAAGAGCTCTGAAAACGTCACAGTCAAGTGGATCGAAGAAGAAGATATCTCTGCCATGGATGAAATGCTGCCTCCTTCAGTGCGTCCAGTGACTGGGATCAGTAATACACACCAGGTTCTGTCTTTTTTCCCAGGGAAAATATTTTACAGAGCTCTAAGCTGTTTCTGCAAGTACCCAGAAATCTGCCCTTGCCACAAGCTGAGCAAACTTGAGTTTGACCATGTCTCCGCTGCTGAGGTGCCCTATGCCCAGGCAAGTCACTGTGGCTCTTCTGCTGAGATGCCCAATGCCCAGTCAAGCCACCCTGGCTCTCCCACTGGTGAGCCCCATGCCTAGTCAGAAGATGCCACACCATGTGAACCTGACCTCGGGACAAGTTCAGATGAACAGGAGAAGTACATGGAGGGAATTTTGTCATTGTTAAATATGATGGCAAACCGTATGTGGGACAGATCGCAGGGATACATGGTGAGGAGGAGGAGGAGCTGGAGGTGAACTGTATGCAACAACTTGGGGAGAAAAATGCTTTTGTCTGGCCAAGCAAATCAGACTGCATTTTCTACCATCACAATCAAAGTCTGTATAATATCAGAACCCAAGCCATGCAGTCGGTTTGCCATGCTCTCGAATTATGATTGGCTTGTGTATAATGAATTGTGAACACACACACACACACACACACACACACATAGACACAAAAACTTCAGCTAACATAGCAAAGATATCCAGACAATACTATACCTGTAATACTATTCTTTACTAGTGTGTTCTTCACTAGAACTACTGTTCTTCACCAGTCCTGTGTCAGATACCCAAGTACTATGTTAAGTGGCACAATGTTTCACACGTGTGATTTTTCTTCAACTGTTCTTGAATGTTTTAAATGCAATGCTTTTCAGTCATGTGATTTCAGAACATGCTATAATACACTTTTTTTGCATAAAAAAGTTGACACGTTTCATTTGTGGTGTGGTTCATCCTATGGTGTGACACTATCATTTGGTGTGACATTCAAAATTGTGACCATAAAAGGCTTTTTAGTGATAAATAGTAAAAATCTTACTGGAACATATGTAAAATAGTATAGGTGTGAGTCACAAGCATTTTGTTAGATTTATAACAGGGTTTGTCAGAATGAATCTAAAACTTATTGAAAGATAGAGGGGAGATGTCTTACTCTGCACCATGATTAAAAAAAATAATACAAAATATAATGAATTTGGACAAGGGTATGCTGGATTTCAAGAAAGTAATGATAAAGAATTATGATAAAGTGAGTTACTTGAGAAAATAATACCCCATTTTAATTTTATATACAATAATTGTAATGTCACATTTCAATGTATGACAGTTTTAGGCACTAATACACAAAACAGTGAATAAATTCAGATTCAAATGCAAAATCTTTCAAAATCACATAGATTTTTAAAAACGTAAGAGTCAGTACAACTAAATAATTGTCATGCCTCTTATTTGAAGTCTAAAAAACCTTCTTTTTTTTTCCAGGCTTATACGTCAACCACCCATATATCAATGTGCATCCTGTGCATCATGGACGGTTTTAACTTTCTCGTTGACAATATTTTATTTATTTTAAATAATAATTTAATGTGCTGTGCATAATTAAGTAGAGAACACCTTTATTCTGGTCTATCTCATTATCTTTCGAAATAAGAACTTGTTAATTATGAGAGTTGTGAGATGAGAGTTGTTAATTATTTGTGAGAAAAAAAGACTGAGTTATTATTATTAATGTGCCAGTGGAGGTTTCTATAAGACAACAGGTGAAGCAGTGGCAAAAAACTAACAAAAAAACATGACACATATCGCGTAAAACACATTTTAAATGCCTCAGTATCATCACAATGACTATTTCCTCTGTGAATCAAGCCAAAAAAGTCTCACTTAAAAAAGAAATCCTGCAAAACAGAACCAGCCTCAGGTTATTAAAAGGTACTTCAGTGAAGCAGAAATTTCTCTACATAATACAATTCAATGTAACACAATATAGTACATTGTTGATTGGACAATTATGGCTTATGATGTGTGAAGCACCGCTTCACCTAGGCTTTCGAAAGATGCGCGATCTTTACGCTTTTGCGACATGAAGATGATTGACACCATGCAACTAACGTTAACGGTATTGTTTGCTTGCTATCTATTCACTAACTCAAATTCACTCCCCCAATAAAGTAATTTGACCAGTAATTTGATGAGAGGCTGTTATGTCAGATACATGTATTTTGAATAAAAGCTCATGGACATAACATGCTGGGTTTATCTGCTAAATTATATGCTGTTTTGTTGTGGAAATTCCTACTATGCAAATAAATAGAGACTGATCTTAGTTCACACAAGCTTTTATTTTATGTTTAAACAGGGAAGCAGTCTAACACTCTTGCACAAAGATTAGAGTAGTTCCGAAGAAATAAAGGAACCATAAACAATATATATACCTTACATTTGAGGTGGCCATTGCCCTTTGGGATTTCACCCATTGGTCATGGTTGAAATCCCTCCTTTATTGATGGGCCAAATTTTTCCCTCCCAAAATACACGTTTCTTGCATACATTAGGAAGGGGCAACTTCACACTTTATTCAACTTGCGACCCTTCTGTAAATTTCCATCAGTTTTGTTGTGATTAAAGAGCAGAATAGTAAAGGCCTATTTCACAAGTCCGTGACCTTCGTGCTACCCGTTCCCAGCTCCTATGTGTAGATGTGGCTGGCAGTGTAGTGTAATGGTGAGGTAGCTGGGCTTGTAACTCAGAAGGTTGCAGGTTCAATTCCCAGGTGGGGCACTGCTGTTATACTCTTGAGCAAGGTACTTAACCGGAATTGCTTCAGTAAAATATCCAGCTGTATAAATTGATTATATGTAAAGAAATGTAAACTGTGTAAGTCGCTCTGGAAAAGAGCGTCTGCTAAATCCCTAAAATGTAATGTGTAAATGTAGACCATGCATCCTCCCACATGTGGCAACGCACACACATCTCTCTGTACGGGCGGGGTAGTACATGAACTACTTACGAAATTAGGAAATCACGCAGGGCATTTGCTCCTGCAGCACACAGATGAACAGAAAGCGGCATGATCCAATTTTTCCTTCACAGTTTATACACGTATAAAGTTTAAAAAAGGGGGGGGCGGTTCTTGGGTGGTTGCTTCACCAAGATTTTTGATCACCAGCCGCCACTGTAATGTACATATTTACAGAAAGCTAATCTGGGAGAAATTTAAGTATTTGATCTGTGAGAAATGCAGATGTCTATATACTGAGGTCTTACGTAGTGTCGCGCTGTTTTATAATATTACCCAAAATAATTTCAAGCCTTAACTGATTTCCAATGGAAGCCTGTTTCCAATGCTGGAATGGTATAACAATAATAAACCACCTGAACTACCAGAATGATTTGGCCTTTTAAAAAAACAACCTAAATTATAACAAAATCAATGTTTTCTAATAAAACAAAAAAATATCTTATAGTTTTAGATTCTCCCAGCCTGAAGGGTGGAAGCCTATTGTTCTTGCCAGTCTAACCAGTCAATTAAACCATGTGATATCAATTAACAAAGGGGTTATACTACATAGAATTTGACATAACCTGTGACTGAACTTGTGAGCTTGGCTGGAACAAATGCCTGCAGCCACTGCAGCCCTCGGGAATACCTATTTCTTTAAGCTGTTGTCTCTCGTTTTGATGATCTAATGACAGTATCACACACTTTTCAGATTAGGTTATAGCTTAGCTTTGAATCAGTTTATTGGAAAACTGAGTTTGGTCAAAATATGGTGGAAAAATGAGGACGTGCCTACACTGACCAGCTGGAACTCTTGAATGGTGCTTTTTATTCCATTTGAATGTTTCTGCCCAGAGGAGTTAAAATAGTGTAGTGAATCTGACTCAAAATGCAAATACCAGACACTTACAGTATAACCAATTCATGCCATTTACTATTGCACACATAAGAACATAATAGCTGCAGTTTCACGATGAGGCCATGCTGAAAAGTGGGGTTTGGTCACGCTAATTGCCCTGTGCTATAGACCCACGCCACTGGCTTCTCTCCTTTTCCACAGACCAAGGATTGGGGGTGCTGATGCCACACTTAACCCCACCGTTCAACATTCTTGTGGTGTGAACGCTGGAAACTTCTTGCCCCCATTCAAACATATTTCACCCCAAGAGTAATTCCTGAAAGTGTTGACGACCAGCAAGCTAACGACATGGAGCCTGAAGCTATTGTTTGTGTGATGCTTCTGCTGTTGTCTTGTTGGAGCAGCTTTACATTTACATTACATTTACATTTTAAGCATTTAGCTTTAAAGAAAAGTGAACACAAGAAATCATGCGAGAACCCGCCCTTTACTCCAAATAGCTTGACTGAGATCATGCTGTTTCAGAGGGCTGGAAACTCAGGCTTAAGGCACTGAGACAACACAGCTTTGGCACTGCCGAGGCCCGGAAGTGGCAGTGGAAAACCATTAAGCACTAGCACACCTTGGCACGACAGTTGAAAATGATGATGAGAGCAGGCCAATCAGGCCTTAGGCCTACATGTATGTTATATTTATCATCACAACGTTGTAGCATAGTCAAGTACAGTATTAATGGTCTTAGGATTTAATATAAATTTTACACTTATGCCTTGAAATAGAGAAACACCACACTCAATAATTTTACAAGTTCTCACCTGTACCATTGAATGTTAATCTGCTTGTTCTCTCTTAGGCACTCTTCCCTCCATGGACAAGTGTAAGCTGTCCTACACCCCCTATTGAACAGTGGTGGATTCTACCAAGATGATGGGCACAAATGGCCAATCAGATTCTAACTCTATTAATTGTTTGAGCCTCACCCCTTCAGGTGAAGGCATGAAGACAGAATCTGTGCTCGACAGCAAAGATTGCACTAGGGTGGAGCTGAGATCAAGTCTGAACAGAAGTGAAGACATGGAGGAATGGAAAGAATGGAAGAATGGATACAGGATGAGTAGGGAGGAAAAAGACATATTATACAACATGAAGGAGGAGGAAGAGGGGGAGAGGTGGAATGTGAAAATAGAGGATGAGGAAAGTGTGAAAGCCGAAGAGGGACTCTGGATACAGCAAGGAAAATTGAAGGAAGAACAGAGCGAGGGAGACATACTTGATCAAACCTCCCAGACTGACAGAGCAATGAAAAATGGAATAAAATCTGAAAACTGGAAAGAGGAAGGGGAGGAGCTGTCCACTTTGGTCACTTCCTCCCTGCTAAAACAGCCTCGAGTGCTGATACGCCGACTTGAAATCACAGATATTTCAGTTTATGTGTCATCACCCCCACATTCTGTATCAGGTAAAGGACGCCAGAGATTGAGATCTCCATGGAGACAGCATGAGCTTTCGCCAGTGAGGGGAAAGAGATCCCTGGGGCAGAATGTTCAGGTTTTGACTCTGAAGAGAAAGGCGATTAGCCAGTTGGAGAGACCTTTAAAACAGATGCCATCTTCTTCAGAGACTGGGTAAGAGTCAATTGTGAAATGGACTGTGTGTTGTCTCCTCTCAGTCTTACACTAAATAATGTGCCTTTTATTTGTCTTTTACAGGATCTGTGCTGAAGCCTCTCCTGTCATCGCCCCCAGGAACCAAAACACAGGTTAAGATCACTGTTAATACTTTTCTCAGTGCTCAGCTGGAGCCCTGTAGCCTAGACATTGTTAGTTCCAGTCAAGGCTTTGCCAGCCAATAGAAAGGTGATGTAATCATGTAGCAAACAGAAGAAAGGGAAGTCTAGCACACAGATTGAGATGGTCGACAGGTGGTGCTGCAGAAAATGAAGATTTAGGGGAAAAGGACTAAGACCGAATTAGAGGAAGTGTAAAGCACTGTAATCTAACATTTTAAGACCATATGAAACTATTGCTGAGGTGATTTCTGCTTTATGGCTGAAGTGGAAGGTGCATATTTTGGCTGTTCTTGTTTTTCTCTGTAGGGGAATCCAGAAATAGGCAGGAGCTAGGAGCTATACAGGGTACAGAGGCTGGAGGGCTAGTGTATCACTTGTCATATAAATCTTCACTTTTCTCTTTTTGGATTTCGAGCTCTGTATCCATTTGTACATTTTCCCAATTGTAGTTGTGTTTATCAGTGCTTGCTGACTTCTCTAATTTCTATAAGCTTAATATCTCCTTTACGCCTTCTCTGTCTTCAGGACAAACTGTTGAGGCGTCGTGTCAGGTCTTTTCCTGCTCCCAGTGCCCATTCGTTCACACAGAGGAAGTGAATCTTCACCAGCACATTGAGAAGGTTCACCCAGAGGAGCACAGCGAGATTCTGAGGTCTGGAAGAAACAGAGCAGAGAACCCACTGCCTCCCAGCAGCACACATCAGCACCCCACACCCCCTAAGACACTCCCCACCCCAACACAGTCCCACACAGGCACTCCAGGGACCCACACATGCTCCCAATGTGGGAAAATTCACAAATATAAATCACTGCTGGCAAAACACTACCTAACCCATAAAGGAGAGCGGCCATACCAGTGCTCCCAGTGTGGGAAGAGTTTCAGTCGATTAGAATATCTGAAGCAACACCAGCGAACTCATACAGGTGAGCGTCCATATCTATGCTCCCAGTGTGGGAAGGGTTTCGCTGTATCAAGTGCTCTGAAGCAACACCAGCAAACTCATACAGGGGAACGCCCATACAAGTGTTCACAGTGTGGGAAGGGTTTCAGTCGGTTAGGACATCTGAGGAAACACCAGCAAATTCATACAGGGGAATGCCCGTACAAGTGTTCACAGTGTGGGAAGAGTTACAGAAGTTTATGGTATTTAAGAATACACCAGCGTACCCATACAGGGGAACGTCCGTACCACTGCTCCCAGTGTGGGAAGAGTTTTATGACAGCAGTTGGTTTAACATTGCACCAGCGAACCCATACAGGGGAGTGTCCGTACCAATGCTTCCAATGTGGGAAGAGTTTCAAAAGTTCACGTGATCTGATAGTTCACCAGCGAACTCATACAGGTGAGCGTCCATATCTGTGCTCCCAGTGTGGGAAGGGTTTTGCTGTGTCACGCAATCTGAAGGAACACCAGCGAACTCATACAGGGGAACGCCCATACAAATGCTCTCAGTGTGGGAAATGTTTCGCTCTCTCAGGAACTCTGAAGATACATCAGCGAACCCATACAGGGGAACGCCCATACAAGTGTTCACAGTGTGAGAAGAGTTTCACTCGGTTAGGATATCTGAGGAAACACCTGCAAACTCATACAGGAGAACGCCCGTACAAGTGTTCACAGTGTGGGAAGAGTTACAGAAGTTTATCGTATTTAAGAATACACCAGCGTACCCATACAGGGGAATGTCCGTACCACTGCACCCAGTGTGGGAAGAGTTTTGTGACAGCAAATGGTTTAACATTGCACCAGCGAACCCATACAGGGGAGTGTCCGTACCATTGCTCCCAATGTGGGAAGAGTTTCAAAAGTTCACGTGTTCTGGTAGTTCACCAGCGAACTCATACAGGTGAGCATCCATATCTGTGCTCCCAGTGTGGGAAGAGTTTCAGTCGGTTAGAATATCTGAAGGAACACCAGCGAACTCATACAGGTGAGCGTCCATATCTGTGCTCCCAGTGTGGGAAGGGTTTTGCTGTGTCACGCAATCTGAAGGAACACCAGCGAACCCATACAGGGGAACGCCCATACAAGTGCTCTCAGTGTGGGAAATGTTTCACTCACTCAGGAACTCTGAAGAGACATCAGCGAACCCATACAGGGGAACGCCCATACAAGTGCTCCCAGTGTGAGAAGAGTTTTGCTCAGTTGAGTCAGCTGAAGAAACATCAGCGAACTCATAGAGGGGAAGGCCCATAGAAGTGGTCCCAGTGTGGGAAGAGTTTTACTCATCCAGATGAACTGATCGTACATCAGCAACCTTGAACGGGAGAAGCCTACAAGTTTCATTCCATAAAACACCAAGGAACAGGAAAAGATAGTGTCAATATTTCTTATTTATTTTTCCTCCTTCGGGTCATGTTTTTACGATCTTAAAGGTTTTTATATGTTGTAAACAAGGTGTTTATAGTTTTGCCTTTTTTCATTTGTGTTCATTTTTAATTTTCGATCACATTTATCACAGTTTAGTTCCAGTTAGTTTTTTCATTCCCGTTTGCTAGTTTTTATTTTGGACACCTATATTTATTTAGTGTCTTCACGTTAGCTAGCTAGCTAGCATCAAATAGCTGGCTAAAATGAGTTACAAGCAATAACTGGCTAGTAACCTACAGCTTAGCTAGGTACTGTTAGCATGTTTGCTGATATATTGATATTACTTTTCTTATTATCACGACTACTCAATGTCACCCACAATTTCTTCATATTGGCTGCATATAATATTAGCTAGCTACTGTTAGCTACCTTGTCTTTGTTTACATGAAGACACACACTGGCACATTAGTTTGACACCTGGATGCTAGTAGTCGGCCTTTATGGTAGTGGCTAGACTGAAGCCACTCCTGAGTAAAAGGCAAAATGAGACACAAATGAATGCCAAGCACTACCATAAAGGCCTGATTGATGGAGTGCTGAGGGATGTTTGTCCTTCTGCCAGGTTCTCCCATCGTTGCAGAGAAACTCTGAAGCTCTCTTAGAGTGACCATTGGGTTCTTAGTCACCTCTCTGACCAAGGCCCTTCTTGCCCGGTTACTGAGTTTGGCCGGACGGCCAGCTCTAAGAAGAGTTGTGGTGGTTCCAAACATCTTCCATTTCACAATGATGGAGCCCACTGTGCTCCTGGGGACTTTCAATGCTTTAGTAATGTTTTTATACCCTTCCCCAGATCTATGCCTCGACACAATTCTATCTCGGAAGTCTATGGAGAGTTCCTAGGACTTCATGGCTAGTTTTTTGCTCTGAAATGCACTGTGAACTGTGGGACCTTATATAGACAGGTGTGTGCCTTTCTAAAGCATGTACACTCAATTAAATTTGCCACAGGTGGACTACAATCAAGCTCTAGAGACATCTCAAGGATGATCAAAGGGAACAGGATGCATATGAGCTCAATTTCAAGTGTCATAGTAAAGGGTCTGAATACTTATGTAAATGTTATATTTCAGTTTTTTATTTTTAATAAATTTGCAAAACTTTCTCAAAACCTGTTTTTGCTTTGTCATTATGGGATATTGTGTGTAGATTGATGAGGGGAAAAATGAATTTAATCAATTTTAGAATAAGGCTGTAACATAACAAAATGTGGAAAAAGAGAAGGGGTCTGAATACTTTCCAGATGCACTGTATAGCAGGACTATATAGCAGGAGAGCAGATGTGTATGCAGGTTTTTGTTTCCATGAGGTATCAAGGCTCAATTAGCTATTTAGCTGGAAACACCAACGTCTAGCTCACAGTAAAACATTTCATAGATATCGGGACACTTCAGCTGGCATCCATGAGCCTATCAATACATGTAGCTAAAATGTATATAATTAAGGGCAGAAGTTGGTATGAAATCCAGAAAACGATATGGCTCTCCTTGCCCACGCCTGATATATAGCCATATAGCCTCTTTTTACATTTTGTTTCAGATTTTTTCCAGTTTTTCCTCCCAATTTAGTACCCTCCCCACATGGGTCCACTGCTCGTCTCTACGAGGAAAGCTAATTCTCAGAGGGCAGCAAACTCTGCTTCCTTCGAGAAGGAATTTGCCCACCCATGTTCTGGAGACTTCTAACGTGCTTCACGGCAGACCCAAACCAGACAGCCAAATGCCGCCCCCGTTGGGGCTGATGACCGTCTAGTAGAGACAGGTTTTGAACCGTGTCCCTGACAGGCAGCTCACACCATATCAGACCAGCCAAAATATGGTGCGTTAGACCACTACGCTCTTAGTGTATAGCCTCTTTTAAAATAAATCATAACTCAAAAGATGTGTAACGTTAAACACTTTAACATAAAAACAAATGCTTTAACGTTACAATGCTACTTTTAGAGGGACGTTCTTCAATGGTGATTTGAGGAGCAAATGTCATGTTTTAATATCTCAAATCAAACCTCTGTGCTCTAAGGCAATGGTTCCCAACCCTCTCCTCGCCAATCCCCAGCCGGTCCATGTATTTGTTCAATTCCACCACCAGCACACCCGATTTCATTATTCAACACCAGCACACCTGATTTCATTATTCAACACCAGCACACCCGATTTCATTATTCAACGGTCATTAAGTAGTTAACTAGATGAATCAGGTGTGCTGGTGGTGAAATGTTAAAAATACATGGATTGGCTGGGGTTTGGCGAGGAGAGGGTTGGGAACCACTGCTCAAAGGTAATGCCACTGACCCCTCCCTTGTCTGACCATGCGCTATTGGCAGTGCCCTCCTTCCAATCCAGGAGCATCAGCTGATTCAGTTAATCTCCATGAGGAGCTGAAGGTGAGAAGTTTTAATGGGCAGTTTGGCCAATTCATATTCTCTTCATGCAACTAAGTATTAAGCAATTATGGTGTTTTTGTAGATAGCAATGATTTACTATAGGATGAAGGTGATCACTCAGAATGGCTTTGTATTTATTTTCATTTACCTCGCCCTCTAACGGGTGGAGTGGACCTTATATGCCAGGAAAAAGTACCCTACACCATAACAGAGCCGCCAGAACCCTTCATTTACTCAAGTGTGTCCTTTATTTGGGCAGTTACCTGTACTTGTCAGGCTCAGAACTACATACATAGTAAATTGTGATTTGTATGGAATCCGTGGGTTGAAATATCTAACTTCTCTTCATGTAACAATTAATGTTATTTAAAAAAAAAAAATCATTTGTAATGTAAATGAAAATGTTTTGTATTTTAAGTAGGAGACATTCAACAGGAGTAAACAAGAGGCTGGAGAACACTGCACAAAGACGAAGGTGCTGAAAGGTGGAGATATAAAAACATGATCCAGGGTTCAAGGGAAGAGGTGGCAGTGCTGACAGACCTGTACAGGGAAAAGGAGGAGAGGCTGGTAGCCATGGGCTTAAAGTGTGAAATAAGAGAAGAGAAGGTGGCAGCCATTGCTGTAAAGCTGGACGCAGTTATAGAAAGGATAGTAGTTTGTTGTGGCAAGTTTTCGTTTTTATTACATCAATCTAATACAGCAGAGGAAAGGTGTGCTTACGAATAAGAGTTGCGCAGGAATATGTGCATATGGCATATAAGGAATATGAACAAAGGAACTGTATGAGGACAAGGGAGATAAGCTGTGAGGATAAGAAAGACGTCCTCACAGCCCCGGTGAGTAGTCTCACCCAACACTACCAGCACAGTGCACTCTGTATTACATTCACTTCTGCCCAGTCTTCTTACAGCAGTTTACTGTTGGGCACTTAGTTCATAGTGAGGGTTTGTAAAAGTTTTCCCCAAAGGCATTGAAACATTTTAAGCACTCAGTTTTTTTTTTTACAATATCTTATGAGTGCATTATCTGTCAAATGTCAATCTGGCAAACATATTGTGGCAGCCCAAAGGGTTGCACCAGAAAATGGCTGCCTGGCCTCCAACACATGGCAGCCATTTTCACTACATTTCCCAGCAGACCACAGAAACACCTGAACGAAGTCAGGCAATGGGAGCTAACGACCAGCTGAAGGCCATTGCAAGGCCTATTTAAAGGTCTCGCTCCCAGAACCTATCGAGAGGAGTCGGAACGTGCGTGGGAAGGAGTGGTGTGAAGAGAAAGAGTTTTGAGAGAGAGTTGAGAGAGAGAGAGAGTTTTTGAGAGAGAGAATTTTGAAAGAGAGTGTTGGAAAGTGTGTTTGTTTTTTGTGCTTGAAATTGGATTGCTTGGAATTGGATTACGGACTGGATTACGGAACTTGGACCTGGATTTTGGATTTGGATTACGGACATTGACAAAGAGACAAGGATTGTGGACTTTGTGTTTGTATTCCCCAAAAGACCCCACCCTGCGCGTTTTGTGTTTGTTCGTTTAATAAAGCATCATTTTGCTTATATTACTGCCTCCTCCGTGTTCTTGAACTTGCCTACGCCCTCTGCAAGGTCCGTGAGTGTCTCCCAACCCCTGGGGACACCACATATGGTGGAGAACGCGGGCAAAGGGCGGCACCTATAGGCAAGAGGAGGTAGTGCAGCAGGATTCTTCTTTGGTTTGTGCAACGGACTCCATGACGGAAGAGATGGAGAGACTGAAGAGACGGGCAGCCATGATGGAGGACCGATGGCGTGCCACCCTCCGTGAGGTCCAACAGCTGGAGCAGAGTGCCCAGCTTGAGCTGTGCAAGGCAAAGCTGGAGTTGAGCGCCTCAGAGGAGCGCCACCTGCTGGCAGTGATGAAGTTGCGAGAGGAGCACCACATGGACTCCCTGGGAGTGCTGGGAATCATGGCTGGGGAGATAGAAAAGGAGAAGGCGTCCCATGGCGATGAGATGAGGCGTGTCGAGTCCCACAACCTGGCGCTCAAAGAGCAGGTGAGAAACCTAACCCAGAGGCTTGAGAATGAGCAGCGACAGTGTCTGGACATGCAGGAGTCCCAAGACCAGGCTCGCCCAGAAGGAGGCAGAGCTAAGGAAAGCAGCGCAGAACCATGCGTCCGAGGCGGAGCAACTCCGGTGCCGAGTGGAGCAGGAGAGCAGGGATACGCACCAGGTCGAGGCCAACGCGCCTGCGGGAGCAGCTGGCCCAGCTGGAGAAGAGCGTGGAGCAGGAAAAGGCCCAGAACCAGGAGCTACAGGCGGTCCAGGAGAAGGCCTTGAGGGGGAATCCGAGAAGCACGGCCAACAGCTCAAGGAGCTCCGTGACCAGCTGGAGAAGAGCGTGAGCAGGAAAAGGCCCAGAACCAGGAGCTACAGACCGAGCAGGAGAAGCTCCTGGCCCAGAGAGAGGACGTCAGCTCCCAGCTGCAGGAGGTGAATCAGACCAACAGCCAGCTCCTGGAGCAGCTGACTGAACGGGGCCAAGAGAAGGACAAACTCCAGCAGGAGCTGGAGGAGACCTGGAAGACGGCGGACAAGCGCAAGGCCATGCTGGACGAGCTGGCCATCGATGTGGCGCAGGAGAAGTTGCGGCACAAGGAGGAGCTGCAGGCTCAAATCCAGTCCATGGAGGGCACCAAGGGATGGTTTGAGCGCAGACTCAAGGAAGCGGAGGAGACGGCGGAGAAGAGTGCGCTGGAGCACCAGGAGCAGGTCCAGAAGCTGCAGCTGGAGCAGACCGCACAGCTTCAGGGGAAGATGGCGGAGATGGAAGCCCAGCAGCAGGCCACAGAGAATGTATTTAGGAAAGTATTAAAAATACAAACCGACACACTGCTGGACCTACAAGACCGACTGGAAGGGGTGAGTGCAGAACTCGAATGGGTAAAATGTGTTCCGGTCAGGAAGGATTTTTGCACCCAGGTGGAGATCTCGCAGCCAGTAGAGCCAGCAGGAGATGATGACCAGACGGAGTCAGAGTGGGATCGATGGTCCTCAGTCCCCCTCAGCCTGCCGGACCTTGGAGGGGAACTGGAGGAGCAGTTTATGGAGGAGGAGCTATGGGGGACCATAGCATGGAGGAAAGCCTCTTGGCGATGGCTGAGGTCAGGTGGGACACTCAACCATCTCCTGATGTGGTGAGTCCATCTCCTCACTAAAATTGAAAAGACTGAGAAGAAGAGTGGAAATCAGTAATACTCACTGGAAAAAGAAACTCAGAAAAGAACGGAAGTAAAATTAAAAGGATTAACTGTAACAACCATTTATGGAGCAGAGAGGCCAGAAGGACAAAGAAAGACAAAGGGAGAATTAACCGTGGTGGTGAAGAGCATGTTTTCCCCAGTTACCCCACCTGACCCCTGAAAGGAAAAGGGACATGGAAGAAAAAGCCAGAGAATGGACTAAGGAAGGAAATGCTGCACAGGGTTCGCTGGAGGAGCCATGGAGGGCTGGTGAGGACCAGCGCAAGAGCGGTAACCATTCCGTCCGTGGACCCCAGAGCCAGTACCCACCTATGGCCAGGTGGTGGCAGACAAGGTGAGCGACTTTCGCCATTTCCTAACGGCTTGCAGATGCTTTTTCAGGCAACCGGAGACTGGGGATTCTGGACGTTTGACCCAGGGGGGACACTTCCTGAGTGGACCTGGAGAGGGGGACCCTCCTGGTGGCCACTGGACATAGGCCGCCGGCCCTCCCCGAGATCAGAGCTGAGGAGGAGGGTGTGTGGCAGCCCAAAGGGGGTTGCACCAGAAAATGGCTGCCTGGCCTCCAACACATGGCAGCCATTTTCACTACATTTCCCAGCAGACCACAGAAACACCTGAACGAAGTCAGGCAATGGGAGCTAACGACCAGCTGAAGGCCATTGCAAGGCCTATTTAAAGGTCTCGCTCCCAGAACCTATCGAGAGGAGTCGGAACGTGCGTGGGAAGGAGTGGTGTGAAGAGAAAGAGTTTTGAGAGAGAGTTGAGAGAGAGAGAGTTTAGAGAGAGAGAGAGTTTTTGAGAGAGAGAATTTTGAAAGAGAGTGTTGGAAAGTGTGTTTGTTTTTTGTGCTTGAAATTGGATTGCTTGGAATTGGATTACGGACTGGATTACGGAACTTGGACCTGGATTTTGGATTTGGATTACGGACATTGACAAAGAGACAAGGATTGTGGACTTTGTGTTTGTATTCCCCAAAAGACCCCACCCTGCGTTTTGTGTTTGTTCGTTTAATAAAGCATCATTTTGCTTATATTACTGCCTCCTCCGTGTTCTTGAACTTGCCTACGCCCTCTGCAAGGTCCGTGAGTGTCTCCCAACCCCTGGGGACATCACAATATGTTAAATGATGGCTGTGATTAGAACAGTAGGACTTTGTGGTCAGTACGCACAAACCACTTCTTTGTTATGTTTGCAGCATGCATATGTCTAATGTTGCTCAGGACTGATTCCTAACATGAATGCCACTCATCAGTTCTTAGTTCTGACTGTTACCTGTTTCTCCAGGTGGAATTCCACAGAGTCACCATGTGAGAATCTTGTAAGGAGGATATAATGGCCATTTCACGCAGGGAGTTTGCTGATTGAGTCTTCCACAGGCAGAATGTTTATTCCTCTAGGTGATCACCAGCAAGATAAAGAAGGCTCTAGAAGAGGAGAGAGGTGGCCAGCCTGCGGAAACAGTGACTTCAGTAGCCAATCAATTCCTCTTAAACGCGTTACTGATGTCACACTGGTGTCTGGCCTAAACGACTGATATCCAGACAAAAACTGTTGGTGACTGAATGCTGTGGTTTTTAGGCTGGCAGAGGCCAAGCTTCAACTTGCTGACTTAAGGAGACCAGTTGCTAAATCCACCCCTGGCAGCCCCACTGCACAGAAGACCCTTCATGGTAAAGAGAAGTATCTGCCCAATGTGGCTGCA
>JAINUG010002470.1:0-10695 GCA_029706075.1 Aldrovandia affinis
AGTCATTTAGCAGATGCTTATCCAATGTGACTTACAATAAGTGCATTTAACGTACAGTAGGTAGTCAAGAGAACTGCTAGTCACCAGCAATCATAACATATCCCCACTAAAAACAAGCATCAAGAGCATAACTTACAGTGCCAGTACCAGTGACTAGTATGACAGACTGCTCCTATTTGCTCCTCATGATGCAAAAATTAAAGTATTTTCATTCTGTGCACCATACCACTCCCCTACCACACCCAGAGTACACCACCATAGCATACACAAATTGACTTACTGAAAATCTGTTATTTTGGAGTATTTTTTGTTTAGTAATTAATTTAATAAATTCCTTGGTTAAACCGTTTTTTATGGCTGTGTCTCCTCTTTATGTTGTATGCCTGTGGTTCAACAGTAAATGTTTAGACAACAATTTATGACTATCAGCGTCAAACAGTTAAATTTCATACAGGTGGCTGCCTCATTCTATTTTTAAATAGAATATCATGTTGTCCCCTGACACAGATTAGTCTATTTCCCATGGAAAGGGCAGGTGTTTCATTAAAATGGCCACTGAGTAAATTTAATCACAGCTGTAAAAGAGACGCATTAAGTCCTCAGTTTGTCTCCCTGCTAAAAATAAAGGTTTTCATTCAATGAAAAATATCATACTTTAGTGAGAACACACCATTTTGGAGTGGTACAGTATGAGTGCTTCTTTAATATTGTGTCAAATTTAAGCCTAATCTACAGGCATGTATAGCATTTACACCCTAAAATGCATCCTAAAATGCATGGCAAACACCTTCTCGTGGTGCCTCCCACAGTAAATTATGACCCTAGTCATAAGAGAAACCGAGTTTGTTAACCATGGGCCTCACCGGCTGGTGCCGGCAGCAGTCGGGAGGAGAGCTGGTGGGGCTTGCTCCACTGGCCTCCAACCCAGAATACTGCAGCTGAACACCGAGGGGCTCACCGCCAGTAAGACTGTGTCATCGAAAAGCTGGCCTATACCTTTCATGTCTCGCTATCCTCCTCCAGGAAACCCACTGCGTCAGCAGACAAGCTAGTGCCAAAAATTTCGCACTAGCTGGGTCTATCCTGAGCAGGTGCTGCATGGCCTCACGCTTGTCCACGAAAGGTTGAGTTGACTTCGCTCACCAATCTCCAGCTGACTCCGGGAGATTGAGGGTTGTGCGTGGGGACGCGTCGGTTTAAAAATCGTGAAACGCCTACAAGCCTCACTTCGCGATTCACGCGCCGCCTGTCCCGTGTTCCCTCACCCTGTCTTTATGTTGGCGACTCTAATTGCCAAAGCATGAAGACTGGGGGCACAACACTAACACACCCGCACGGAGAGAACCTGGCTGGCTGGGCAGCCAACAACTGCCTGACCTTGTTACATGATCCAAGGCAACCAGCCAGTTTTTCTCCGGACGCTGGAATACTGGGACTAATCCAGACCGCTTTCGCGAGAGTGTCGGGCGTGAGACAACCAGCTCCCTGACAGACGGTGCTCGAAATTTCTTAATGTCCTAACATCGACCATCGCTGATAACCGTACCCAAACTTGTGGACATTGTCCCGAGTGAGCCGTGAAGGCATGGGAATTTCCGAAAGGCCAACTGGAAACGCCTCCGCTCTCACCAACAACCACGAGGCATCTTCCATCGCCGGTCACCAACAGTGTGGATGAGGCATACCAGGACTTCTGCAGGAAGCAGTGGAAAGCGGCCAAAATCCATCCCACGCGGACGCTGCATAGCTACAAACCATGCTGGGATGCGGAGTGTGAGAATCTTTACTGCGCCTTCCTCCGGGTTTCCTGCAGGAACCGAAGTCACAGGGCTGCTACAGCCCTGTTGTCAAGACTCCGGTCGGAGGAGACAAGAGCGCTGGGAGGAGGTTGTCAATACCATCGAGCTTCTCACACCCAGCCGCAAGGCATGGAGTATCCTAGACCAACTCACTGGCAGGTCAAGACACTCCCCTCGTCACTGCCCCATTTCTGCAAATAAAATCGTGATCTCAATTTGTGAAAAATGGGGCATATTTAGGAGAAGACCGCTAGTCAATACGACTGTGGCAAAAGAAGTAGCCTGACCTCTGGAGGGCCCCAACACCTAGCAGCGACAACATCTCCGTGAATTCACACCGAGGAGTTCGCTATCGCCCTCCAGCACATAGCCAGGAAAAGCTCCGGCCCTGA
Source organism: Aldrovandia affinis (assembly GCA_029706075.1). NCBI lineage: Eukaryota > Metazoa > Chordata > Actinopteri > Notacanthiformes > Halosauridae > Aldrovandia > Aldrovandia affinis. Next base: position 2,192 of record JAINUG010002470.1, read on the forward strand.
CTCCATCTGCCCGGAGCTTATACTCCATGCTGCACCTGCTCTGGAAGTCCTGCCATGAGCTTTCCTGCTTGCGCCAACTGAAGATCCCTAAAATCTGAGAAGAGCCCTAGCTAATGCTAGATCCCGAAGCCGAATAAGCCTGAAGGGGACCCTAAGAGCCACTGCCCCATCTCTTTGCTCTGCATCCCTTCAAGATCCTTGAGCTGCCCATCTACGCCTCTCCGCGTCGAACCGGGATGTTGACCCACTGTTCCCGGCGGGAGCAGGCTGTTCACGCTGAGATCGACCGTAGACCAAGTCACTTTGTTGACCCAAGACATCGAGGGACAGCCGTCAAAAGAAGGCTGGAGCCGTTTTTGTCGATCTGATCGGCTGCCTACGATACCGTATGGCACGCGTTCACTCGCAAGTTGCTCGCTTTCTGCTGCCGACAGGCACATGGTCAGAATGATCATGGAGCTTGTCCGAATCGCAGCCTCTCCACCTACCACCGTAGCGACAGCCGGCAGGTTACGACGCCTCAAGAACGGCGCCCCCAGGGATCGGTCCTGGCCTCCCATAACATCTACACCATGACCTGGCCCGACACAGTTCGCTGAAGTATGCCTACGCAGATGACTCGTTGGTGTATTTCTGCTGGAGACTGGCAGTCATTGGAGGGGACATTAGGCCAGGATATGAAGACACTAGTGGCATACTTCAGAAATGGAGATTGAAGCTCAGCGAGGTAAAGACGTAAAAGTCGGGCAGCCTTCCATCTTTTACAACAAGGAGGCCAAACGTGAGCTCCGAGTAAATATCGGGCGGAATACCTCATGTTACATGGAGCTAACACTATGGGATTGACAGGTCGCCACGTTTCGGCTGACACTGCCATTACCGCGCAAGAAGCTAACATCTCAGGCACTGATGAGGCGACTGTCGGTCAGGCTGGGGCGCGGGCAAGAACACTCGCGCACGGCTGCCCTCTGGCCCTTGTTCACTGACCAGTGAGTACTGCGCGCCAGTATGGTGTCGCAGTGCTCACACCCCGCCTATCGACACGCTTCTCTATCAACGAAGCATTGCGCATTGTGACAGGGATGCCCGCGTCCCACTCCTGTGACAACCTTCTCCATCCTTGCAGGCATCCAGCCCGCTGGGCTCGGGCTGCGGGAGCCATATGCACGCCTCGCATGCCGGGCCATGGAGCCAAACCATCTGCTTGGCTGAAAGGCTCACTTAATAGCTGAGCCTCTCGCGCCTTCAAGTCGAGACACCCATTTGTGCCTGCCGCATCGGAACTCCTGCAGCAATGCAGCGAATTTTATGAAATATGTGTATACACACAGACACATATACACCGTTTTTTACAATTGCTTTGACTCATTTTGCACAGCAGAATTTCAATGTACAAAACTCAAAATGCAAAGTGCCAAACTCTAAATCATATGCTCCTTTCTCAGAATACGGACACCTAATATTACAACAATGTTCAAATGCTCATTACTACAAATGCAGATCACTAAATCAATTCAACAGGTGTTTGTAGCCATGTATCATTACTTCAAACAACCTTGCTCAATTGATTAGCACTGCAACACAATTGATAATCTCTTCACCACTACATAAAAGACTGCTTAGAAACCTTTCTGACAACTGCCTGCCTACGCTGCCTTGCAAATGAAGATATCAGATGTGATGTAGATGAAATTCTGTGGCCAAATGCAGCAGAGAGGCAAAATGCTGCTTAAGCACTGAAATGCATTTATAGTTTTTTTTACTGTAACGTTTTTGTTACTGTAACTGTTTTTGCTTTTACTGTTGTTTTTGTTTTTACTGTTTTGAGTTTTCTGCATTACAGTAATGTATGATTTCTTTCAATGGAATGAGAATGATGTTTAAAAATGACAATCAGACCGTCTGCCCACAGTACAAATGGCAGCCTACTCCACACACAAGGGAGAAAAACAAACAAAACAAACAAACAAACAAACAAACAAAAATAATTAAAACCATAACATTTAGCATAATCTACATCCAGCTGAATAACAACATTACGTAATATTTCAACAAGATCAATACACTTTTAAAATCATTATTAGGCACCTACTTTATACTTTTTCTGATGATTTACATCTGTACATGCAAAAACACATATACAGTAATCTAATCTAATATTTTGTTTGCCTTCCATAAAAATGCGAGCTATATATATATGTACTGTATATATATATATACTGTATATACTGCAGTCTATCACAGGGATGCTTGCTGTGCATCATTTCCAGTACTTATGAGAAATCACCCTTGCATAATCTTTTTGATTACAAATATTTTGTGTTTGACAGCATTATTTGATAATGACCATTGTATTTGAAAATACACCAATAATTCTTCAAGGATGAACATATCCAATGTTCTGACGCTATGAAAAACTTTTGCATGATATACAATCTAATTTGGTTCAATTATTTTTATTTTGCATGCAATATGTGATTTTGAGCCCAAGATTAGGATTATAGCATTTTTGTGTTATGACCAAAGAACACTTTCAAACTCTTTTTTGATTAGAAGGATTTTGTGTTTGGCAGCATTATTTGATGATGACTGTTGTATATTGAAAATGCAGCAATGATTTAACTTCACTGTTGAAAATATCTAATGTTTTGGTGCTATGATAAACTTTGGCATATAATATTCTTTCATTTGACACCGGTATTTTTATCTTGACTGCTATATTAGATTTTGAACCCAAAATGAGCAGTATGGCATTCTGTATTAAGACTTTTGCACATTGAAACTCTGTTGTGCAAAATGAGTCAAAGCAATCGTAAAAACTGGAACTGAACTTAAAGCCCTGTGAGAGCGCTGGCCTCTTACCTTTTCACTTTGACAAGACTTACTTTTGGGCATGAGAGAGAAAAAAAGATAAAAGCAGTAGCGCCGTAAACAAAACTGTAAAATCAGCAGCACTGTAATTTAACGTGATTTGCATATCTCTCAAACAGACCAGCGCTGTCTACAGGGCCGAATCTTGATGCTCATGGGCCCTAGGCCTCTGTTTTGGGCCCCCCAGCATGGCATTCTAGGAGATGGAGTTCTTAGATTTAACATCAGATTGGAGATATGATTTAATTAGCGTTGTTTATTTTGTATGACTACTACTACTAAGGATCCTGTGTGATGAATGTATATTTATTAGGCCTGTAAGTGTAATATGAATTATGTAAAAATAACAAAGTATATATATATTAAAACATGATATCAATATGAATATTTTCCCCATAATTGTGGGCCCCATGTGACGTTTGGGTCCTAGGCCCAGGCCTTGTGGGTCTATGCTGAGATGCGGCCCTGGTCATGCAGCTAATTAATTATGTGATTGATAATGTAGGAATGAAAAGGGAAAACACACACACACACACACGCACACACACATACACACATACACACACATACACACACCGTAACTAGCAGCATTGAGGACACCGAGGTCATGACCTCTGTATTTTTTTTGTATATAATTTAAAAAAGTTGTAATTTTTTTATTTTTTTATTTTTTTATTTTGTGTCAGTTTCCATTTTTCATCCAAAGAGACTCGTAAACACATTTCTTGAATTATCCCGGTATATTGGTGATAGTAGGCTAGTCTAAAAATGAATACTTTCAACAGCAGGACGGCACACAGATCAACCGTCAACGGCAACGCACCCGTGATATTTGGTCACCTTAGCAACAGACATTGTTTACGAGCGGAGCAACAAAAACTACTGCACAGAGCAATCGTCACATCAAACTGGTGCTGGTTTTGTAATGCTGCTGAGACAGAAAGATGTAAGTGTGTGTTTAGAAGTGTTAGATGTTATAATCTCTTAACTATAAAGTGCGTGGGAGATGATCATTTTGATAGGAAGCTATCGTAACGTAGCCTAGTACTGCTGCCTACTATGAGTAGAAATGAGTTTCTATGCATAGCTAGAATGCTAAAAATGCTAGCTAGCTACCTCTAACAGTTTGGACTAGCCTGAGTGGTAATTTCCCCCAAACAAAAAAATACGTGCAAGTAATGGGTAAGACAGCTGTGAGTTGTGTTGTCTTGTCATGGCCATGGGGAAATGTGTATTACTTTCATTTACTTTGGCCAATATTATAGTAGTAAGTAAATAGATCGAGATGCTAGCTCACTGACCATGTACTGTAACTACATAAATTAGCCTAGGGTCACAAGCTGACTACATTACATTACAGTCATTTAGCAGATGCTTTTATCCAATGTGACTTACAATAAGTGCATTTAACGTACAGTAGGTAGTCAAGAGAACTGCTAGTCACCAGCAATCATAACATATCCCCACTAAACAAGCATCAAGAGCATAACCAGTGCTAAAGTACCAGTGACTAGTATGACAGACTGCTCCGTTTGCTCTCATGATGCAAAATTAAAGTATTTTCATTCTTGTGCACCATACCACCCCCTACCACACCCAGAGTACACCACCATAGCATACACAAATTGACTTACTGAAAAATCTGTTATTTTGGAGTATTTTTTGTTTATAATTAATTTAATAAATTCCTTGGTTAACCGTTTTTATGGCTGTGTCTCCCTCTTTATGTTGTATGCCTGTGGTTCATAACAAATGTTTAGACAACAATTTACATCTACTGCTATCAAACAGTTAAATTCTCATATAGGTGGCTGCCTATCTGCTTTAAATAGGAATATCATGCTGTCCCTGACAGATTAGTCTATTTCATGGAAAGGGCAGGTGTTTCTATTAAAATGGCCACTGAGTAAATTTAATCACAGCTGTAAAAGAGACGTACATTAAGTCTCAGTTTGTCTCCCTGCTAAAATAAAGGTTTTCATTCAATGAAAAATATCATACTTTAGTGAGAACACAATTCATTTTGGAGTGGTACAGTATGAGTGCTTCTTTAATATTGTGTCAAATTTAAGCCTAATCTACAGGCATGTATAGCATTTACACCCTAAAATGCATCCTAAAATGCATGGCAAACACCTTCGTGGTGCCTCCGTCAGTAAATTATGACCCCTAGTCATAAGAGAAACCGAGTTTGCCAATTAAGGGCCCTCACCGGGCTGGTGCTCGGCAGCAGTCGGGAGGAGAGCTGGTGGGGCTTGCTCCACTGGCCTCCAACCCAGAATACTGCAGCTGAACACCGAAGGGCTCACCGCCAGTAAGATCAGTGTCATCGAAAAGCTGGCCTATACCTTCAAGGCCCTCGTCATCCTCCTCCAGGAAACCCACTGCGTTTCAGCAGACAAGCTAGTGCTACAAAATTTCGCACTAGCTGGGTCTATCCTGAGCAGGAAGTATGGCCTCGCCACGTTTGTCCACGAAAGGTTGAGTTGGACTCTCGCCGACCAATCTCCAGCTGACTCGGAGATTGAGTGGTTGTGCGTGGACGTTGCCGGTTTAAAAATCGTAAACGTCTACAAGCCTCCTCACTCGCGATTCACGCCAGCGTCTGTCCCGGTGTTCCCTCACCCTGTCTTTATGTTGGCGACTTCAATTGCCAGCATGAAGACTGGGGGTACAACACTAACACACCCGACGGAGAGAACCTGGCTGGCTGGGCAGCCAACAACTGCCTGACCTTGTTACATGATCCCAAGGGTCCAGCCAGTTTTCTCTCCGGACGCTGGAATACTGGGACTAATCCAGACCTGGCTTTCGCGAGTGTCGGCGTAGACAACCAGCTCCCTGACAGACGTGTGCTCGGAAATTTCCCACGGTCCCAACATCGACCATCGCTGATAACCGTACCCAAACTTGTGGACATTGTCCCGAGTGAGCCGGTGAAGCGATGGAATTTCCGAAGGCCAACTGGAAACGCTTCCGCCTCCTCACCAACAAATCCACGAGGCATCTTCCATCGCCTAATACCAACAGTGTGGATGAGGCATACCAGGACTTCTGCAGTGTGCTAGTGAAAGCGGCCAAAAAATCCATCCCACGTGGACGTCGCAATAGCTACAAACCATGCTGGGATGCGGAGTGTGAGAATCTTTACTGCGCCTTCCTCCGGGCTCCTGCAGGAACCGAGTCAAGCAGGGCTGCTACAGCCCTGTTGTCAAGACTCGGTCGGAGGAGACAAGAGCGCTGGGAGGAGGCTGTCAATACCATCGACTTCTCACACTCCAGCCGCAAGGCATGGAGTATCCTGAACAACCTCACTGGCAGGTCAAGACACTCCCTCGTCACTGCCCCATTTCTGCAAATAAAATCGCATCTCAATTTGTGAAAAATGGGGTATACGAGGTAAAGACCGCGAGTCATCACGACTCGTGGCAAAAGAAGTGTCTGACCTCTGGAGGGCCCCAACACCTAGTAGCGACAACATCTCCGGTGAATTCACACCGGAGGAGTTCGCTACTGCCCTCCAGCACATAAAGCCAGGAAAAGCTCCGGGCCCTGACTCCATCTGCCGGAGCTTATACTCCATGCTGCACCTGCTCTGAAGTCCTGGTTAAGAGCTTTCTCTCTTCTGCTTGCGCCAACTGAAGATCCCCAAAATCTGGAGAAGAGCCTAGTTGTCGCGATCCCGAAGCCGAATAAGCCTGAAGGGGACCCTAAGAGCTACCGTCCCATCTCTTTGCTCTGCATCCCCTTCAAGATCCTTGAGCGTCTTATCTACGCCCGCGTCGAACCGATTGTTGACCCACTGCTCCCGGGAGCAGGCTGGGTTTCGGCGCGGGAGATCGACCGTAGACCAAGTCACTTTGTTGACCCAAGACATCGAGGACAGCTTCTCGGCCAAAAGAAGGCTGGAGCCGTTTTGTCGATCTGACGGCTGCCTACGATACCGTATGGCATCGCGGCCTCACCTGCAAGCTGCTCCGCCTGCTGCCGGACAGGCACATGGTCAGAATGATCATGGAGCTTGTCCGAAATCGCAGCTTCACCCTCACCACCGGTAGCGGACAGCGAAGTAGGTTACGACGCCTCAAGAACGGCGTCCCCCAGGGATCGGTCCTGGCCCCCCTCCTCTATAACATCTACACCTATGACTTGCCTGACACAGTCTCGCGGAAGTATGCCTCACGCAGATGACCTCGCGTTGGTGTACTCTGCTGGAGACTGGCAGTCATTGGAGGGGACATTAGGCCAGGATATGAAGACACTAGTGGCATACCTCCAGAAATGGAGATTGAAGCTCAGCGAGGCAAAGACGGTGTCGGCAGCCTTCCATCTTTACAACAAGGAGGCCAAACGTGAGCTCGAGTAAATATCGGCGGAATACCCCTGCCATGTTGCGCTGAGCCAACGTGCCTCGGCGTGACACTGGACAGGTCGCTCACGTTTCGCCGACACCTCGCGTCACTGCGCAAGAAGCTAACATCTCGTGTGGCATTGATGAGGCGACTAGTCGGGTCAGGCTGGGGCGCGGGGCAAGAACACTGCGTACGGCTGCCCTGGCCCTTGTCTACTCGACTAGTGAGTACTGCGCGCCAGTATGGTGTCGCAGTGCTCACACCCGCCTCATCGATACGCCTATCAACGAAGCATTGCGCATTGTGACAGGATGCCTGCGTCCCACTCCTGTGGACAACCTCTCCATCCTTGCAGGCATCCAGCCCGCTGGGCCGCCGTGCGGGGAGCCATAGCACGTCTCGCATGCCGGGCCATGGAGCCAAACCATCTGCTTCATGAAAGGCTCACTCTAACAGCTGAGCCTCCCCGGCGCCTCAAGTCGAGAGACCCATTTGTGCCTGCCGCACGGGAACTCCTGCAGCAATGCAGCGACCTTAATATCAGTGCGGCACGGTGGGTGGATTACACCTGGAGCACGGGTGGGAGAAAACACCTCTAGACTCCGTGACTTCATCCCAGGCGTCGGTCCTCCCCCATCGGGGTGGACCTGCCCCGACTGGCGTGGGTGAGGCTTAACCGCCTCCGGACTGGCGTCGGGCGTTTCTGCTCATCGATGCACAGATGGGGCTTGGCCTCCTGCGCGGCCTGCGAGTGTGGCGCAGAGGAACAAACCGCAGACCATGTCATCTTGGATTGCCCGATTTATCGGGCACCCAATGGGATCCATGGTCTGTCGGTTTTGGATGACGACACGGTGACATGGCTGCTGGAGGTGTGCCCGAAATATAGCCTGGGTGAACCCCTAGGCTTGAGGTGGTAAAGGATAGCCCCTCGGCCCCGAGCCTAGGGAGCAGGAAAATAATATACCCAAACGACGAAGAAGATGCATCCTCAATTAAATGAACGTTATCAATTAAAAAAGGGGGGAGCATACCCCCGACCTAACCCCCAGCCCCCCGAGACTCATGACCTCGGTATTTTTAGGTCCTGGTTACGCCACTGCATACACACACACACACACACACACACACACACACACATTGAGAGTAAACAGAGCCAGCTGATTCCCGTATCAGTATTGACAAAGTAAGCAGAGGTTGTGACATCGTAAGTTTCTGGAGAAATTGAAGTGGGTCGTTATTACATAACGCAGGCATTTAGCAGAAGCTCCAATCCACAGA
>JAINUG010002471.1:0-10687 GCA_029706075.1 Aldrovandia affinis
AGAAGTAGTAGATGTAGACAGATAAACATGCCAAAATAGCACGGTAGTTACAGGAGTTAGCACAGCCGAACACATAATCCTGTTAATGGAGCCACCACGTATGCATATGGGATCAGCAGGCTGAGCGATCTCACTCATCAGAACCGGCCACACTACAACAGCAACTACCGAAATGGGACAGGGTTGATGACCCGACTGCAGTTGTTGACAAGGTGGAAAGCGCTACAGCGAATGCACTCATTAAGCGGACAGGGATTGTTGTAAGCTATTTCTGATCTGTGCTTCCTGCATCAGTAACAATTCCTTTGAATTCGTGCAGGGCCATGGAAATCCCATTGTTTTCCCCAACCATGACACCAGGTTAAGGCTAATGAGTGAGGTGGTAGAGTTATCGCGTTATGGCAGATATGAATAAGATTCTTGAATCCATGCACTAATGAAGGGCAGAACCCTACCGATTTCCTCAGAACGTTTCAGTGTATAATAGAAACAGAGGTGGAGGGACCAGGTACTATTGACGGAGTGGCAGATCCTATATTTCTGGGTTTAGCAGTGGTCATCATCAAATAGCATCTCTCAACCTGCAACATTATATACAACTGAATAGGGAATTGCGCTGGCCCTTCAGACAACACATAAGGGAGAGAGTTAAGGGATGTTTAACAGGATGGAATGAGAACTAAATTCTTCCCCAAGCAGAGCTCTAAGAAAGGAGTTGCTCTGTTAGCAACAAGGAGGACAGGTTGCATTTGAGTGTTTAATTGTGGAAAGCCAGGACACATTCAGAGTGAGTGTAGGAACCCCGTGTGTGTGCCAATTGCAGGTTATCTCTATATAAACAGCATACCCATTCCTGCTCTCTCCTCCAACACACACACACACACACACACCTACTCCCAATATCTATACCTGTCTCTGTCTCTGTGTCTAACTCTGGCTGTCAGACTCCACTGACTGCTGTCGTCCTCTGAGCTGTCAGGTCTCCCTCACTGCTGTCATCAAGGGTGTGGTCAATGCCATTTAATCCTCCAATGCACTCAAACTCATCCTCTGTCGTGAGCTGGAAAGACCAACTCTGCCATTTTTTCTTTTTACCCTTTCCATAGAATGTACCTAATGGAAAGGGTAAAAAACTAAAAAAAAGAACAAAACCATAACACAACATGATTTTTATTGATCATGGAGTCATAGAGAGGGTATATAAACAAAAAATTAGGTGTGATTATATTATTGATAATAATATTACTTCTTGGTATCAATAACAATGGAAACACTGTCTCCAGCCCACTCTAGTATTTGGAGACCCGTATAAGTGAAGTAGACTTTGCCATTTCTTTATATATTTGTAGCCAAATGGCAACAAACACTTACAAACTTCTTATTAAAAACTGATAATACATATACTTGTTTAAATTATTTAAAAAATACTCTTAACACACCTCAGATTGAGTTCTTACTTTTTTTGATGAATAAATGTAAGATTTTCTAGTCAATTTGAGGAGCACTCAACTCCTCTTCCTCCGATTGTGTGCATGGAAAAGGTACAAACTGACAGGAACAGAAGGTGATGTGACCTAAAGGAAACTACATGATTGGATAGCTGAAAGTCACCCCATTTCATATATGTCATTCGATTTTCAGTTTTGTTTTCCTGCATTTCTTGGGAAATGAAGTAAAAGTTTTGTTGCCATATTTCAAAAAAAGTAAGGGTTAAAAAAATCCATAAATGGTGAAACCTGGTGGATGGCCTTCAATATAACCAAATATAAAGTTATGCATGTGGGAAATACATTTTAAGACAGGAGTATTTTATGGGAGGGCAACATTAGAATGTGTTCAATTTGAAAAAGACTTTAAAGTAGTTTGTGTAGTAGGTTGTAGTAGTTTATCAAAGTCTATCAGGATCATAATTGCGTGGAACAGCTTACCTGGTCATCTAGTATAAAGGAGAAACACTTTTTGGTATTCAAGTCCCAGGCTGGATGCAGTACTGGATATTCTCTCTAGACTGTAGGTAAAGGACAAGCCTAGATGGGCCAAATGGCCTGTTCTTCTCAGTATGCATTCTTATGTCAGAAAAACAAACTTATTAAACTTTGAAAATAAGTACAAAACCATGGTTGGTTGGTGACTCAGAAGAATGGAACAGTATACTCGGTGGCTGCTTTGTTTTGGTGTGGTATACAATACATGAAGCATTTAATTATATCAAGCCATTTATAGCACACAAGAGTAAAACCTGAATCAGACATTCAGCACTGGCTCCAAAGCCAAGTCCTCTGCCTCGTGTAGGTCATGCAGCTAAGTTTGACTATGCCCCTCCTTTCCAAGTGTTGCAATTACCCCTCATTCAGTGAGATGTTGCATCAACATTATTATTATGATGCCATTCGGAGGAGATATGTTCTGAACTCACACTGTATCGTAAATGGTCTGTAATAAATTCATAATGGACTCCTTTCCATTGCTATTTTGATTGCCACTAGGATGCATGGGAACATTTTCACTGGCTCTTAGTCTTTTGCTCATTGTTTTCATGAAGACACAATCTGAATTCTGTATTTGAAACTTGAGCTGTGAAATTGTCTGTCGTTTAAATGAGCTGGAAACATTTATTATACTCTCAGCAGTCAAAAGCTCTCGCTAAACTTTCTCCTAATAGGCTTTTAGAGAGAAACTCTGATTCTAACTTTTAAACTATTTTACATCACTCAGCTTTGTCTTTGCTTGAGACCATGTGTAGTCTACTTTCACCTTTTCAGCAAATTGAATGCCCATCTCTGCAACATGCGTCTCTTCTGTGGTGGATGCTGCAGCCTTTCTTCAACCTGCGGATCACCAGCTGAGCAGCCCAAGTTATTGCATTGGGAATGACGCGACTGCGATCAATCATAAGTTACTCTTGCATGCTAGGACAACCCTGTTACTTTAAACCCCTCCCTCCTGGGTAATGCTACAACCAATTATAACCGCCAACCTGAGGCGCTGCTTGAAACAATGGCACATTTAATTTCGATTCCAGACCGGAGTACATTAGAACACTGAGGCCAGATTTACTAAAGGATTATGACATTTTCGAATGCAAAATCAATTAAGCAAAGTTGCAATATCTCGACAGATTTACTAAGCGGTTGCAAGAGGTAAATTTGCAATTGGGGCGTAGTTTGCGGTTAAAGTCACTTTGCCTTTCCTTTAGATGAATAGTTAAATCTATTCATGCATATACAACTCATACTGTATATACATAGGGAGTGAAGCGATGCAACAATAAATGAGGTATATAAGTATTCAGTCTGATTAACAAGCATACCTTAATTAAACTCCTCTTTGCGTAAAATTTTCAATTAAAATGCTTGAAAACAGGCAATATTTTATAGCGTATTACCTGGCGCTGTTTCTAATTGCCATTTGTATTACACTACTCCAAATTGGCGCGGTTTGGCTAGTGATGCAAAACATATAATCACATGTTACAAACTACCCCAGTTCAGGTCATAACAGCTTTATTTTCAGGAATACCATGTATCTGCACAAACAGATAAGTCTATATATATATTCCATATAGCATACATATTGTTTACTAGAACTTGAAATAATAATTTATGAAAGGATTTCTATTGATTAATTTGTCATCAGCTAGCAGTCAGTATAAAAACGCAGTTCTGAATTTTAACAATGATCTTATTGTGCGTATGGTCAGGAGGGTATAGAATAAATCATGAATATAGTTTTAGTTATAGAAACGCTCTGTGGCCTTCTCCATCACAAGCTTAACCATTTATATTCTTTATTCTTATTCTAATATTCTTTCCTCAGTTGGAACATAATGCAGTGCCTCTTTCCCGCACTAAGTTGTAGGAAAGGTTTTTGGGGACGCAGCATAACGTCATTGGTTGTTTGTTTTCTTTACATCTACTGTTTGTTTTTGTTATGACTAATGAATTAATTTCTTTGTTGATGTCACGCCAATTTTTTATTTCTGCTTTAGTGTTGTTTTCCTATGCTGTAATACGGCGTTGTGAAACTGTACCTCGTTGACCAATATCTCTGGTTCTGATCTATAAATTAAAGTTCCCTTGCTACTTGTGCCCTGGTTGCTATGTATCCATTTATTAGGCGTGATCTTGACATGTGAGCATGTCATGTTGTTTCTGAGCCTTTTTATGTGTATATCCTACCGTAAATTACAAATGAGGGCATTTCATTTCTTTCCTTGCGTTATTAGAACCAGTCTTAGTAAATTGGTCATTAATATGTTGCTATTTTAGACCCATAAGATAGCTGCAACAAAAATAGTGACCGTCTCTGTGCTGCGACTATCATCTAAATCTGGCCCTGGGGCAGTACCTCCACGCCCAGCTTTTCTTAGTAAAATGTTACTACCAAGTGTTTTGTGCAAGTCATCGTGTTAATATTGATCCCATGTATTTGTATTTGTATAGAACACTGAGATTATCAGAACTCCTGTAAAGTTTAGCATGGACATGGTGATTCCAAGAAATAAAATGATTATGATTATAAGTACAGTTATGTACTATGCAACAGAGGAGATCAGTCATGTTTACATTCAGCTATACTTCACTTATAGTTCTCTATTGTAAACATGATTGTTTTAGCTGTATTATTATGATTTTATAGATTTTTGTTACTACTTTTTAATTGTCAAATTAAAAACTAAAATATTTCACCAATTTATGTGCCTTGTATTTATCATTTGTTATACAGATATCCATTGAACAGGTGTCTGCAAACTTGTAATACTCAAACTAGTAATTTCTTAAATGCAGTTGATATTTAATTGTATTGAATGGCCTTCAGCAGGCAATTGACCAGACAATTTCACTTGCAGCCAAACTAATATTAATACAAGAAAACTATAAAGAAAAATATACAGTGCTTCAAGCATTGACTATCTGAATGGTGCTTTTGAAAGAGGAAATCAAGTGGACAACTTGACAAAGGTTTCTAGCCACAATGGGTTGGTAGTTTATAATTATGATTGACTTGGCAGTATAATAAAGGAATTTTAACATTTGGATCTCCACTTTGAGTGCCTGGATTTCAAGTGGATTTTAAAATAGATTCAACCATTTTCTTGGCAATAAATCCTCCTTTTGATCTATTAATGTTATTACTTATACCTGACACTACTCATTTCAAGTAGTCACATGAAAGGAGCTTTCAAGACTGCCACGCCCAAGTCCTTGACAAGATTTTAAGTGTTTTATTCTGTCAGTGATGAAAGCAATCAATACTAATTGTACACAGAATTTAACACTCTTTTTAAATTCAGCTATCTTCCACAAATGAACACACCATTAGTTCAGGAAAAAATATTGTAAGCTGTCCATGTCCTAGTCTTCATACCTTGTAGTAAATGCTGAAACACTATTGAAAAGCAGACTTCATTAATTTTGTTTAACTGCAAATACTTGGTGGCACATGGAGAAACACACAAGTAAGTAAGCAGTGATTATTCTCTCCTTCAATAACCTTTCTTTGTAGTTATGACAATAGGTATAAAATTGAATTAATTGGCTTTGTTTTCTTGTTCATAAGCTTTTTTTCCTGTTTTATGTAACAATGAGCTGTCAAGCTGTGATAGTGAATTCCTGCCCTCCTATAATGAGAGATGAGGCTGCAGAAGGACTGTATAGCTTTCTCTAGCCTTCAAAACACATTAAGCATCAATTAATTTTAACCACAGGGTTCATCTGTCTTGAGGCCCAAGTTACTCCATTTTCTTATTTCTCCACAGTTTGAAAAGTTTAAAACTTTGTTCCAATCCAATCCATAAGTATTTAAAGCATGTGTTTGTCAACATTCATGCACAACTAAGATTTGTAGTAGCCGGTATTAAAAACAGAGGACAAAATAGTTGCTTGTTTATTTGGCCTTCATTTGAGATAAAAGGACGAACAGGCAGTTCAGCCCCTCTAGGCTTGTCATTTCTTAGTATAATATCAGCACTGCACATCAAGCCTGGACTTGAATACACAAGTGTATCTGCCTCAACAACCTGACATGGCAAGCTGTTCTAGGTATGACAACTTTCTATAAAAAAATAAAATTAAAATTAAAGTTTAACTAAATTTGGTTAGTTCACTTTGTTAATCCCTTTCAGAAATGTAAAAACTCAAACCTTTCAAATCTCCCCAAGTCTCTGTTTGCTAAGCTTGAATAGAGCAATTGTATGTCTTTCTTTAGTAACTCTTACCTTACTTACCAGGTACCAATTGAGTTGCCCTTCAAGACCTTCTATATCTTTCTTGTAGTGTGGTGCCCAGATCTGCACAGAGTACTCTAAGTGACGTCTGACAAAGGCATTGTATCAAGGCCGTAACCATGGAGTCAACATTGGGGGGGACCAAATCTATTTATTTATATTTTTTTATATCAGCTAGGCTATATATTGGGGGGGACATTTTGAGCATATCTGAATATTGGGGGGGATGTGTCCCCCCCAATATATATGGTAATTTCGGCCTTGCATTGTATAACATCAATATAACCACCTTTATACTCAATATGTTTTGCTACATATCCCAGCATCCTGTTGACCTTTTTCACTGCTGCCGTTTGCACACTGCTTAGATGCAGGTACAGCAATTAGAACAGAGATGTAATCATGCATAAAAACAACATCTACAATAATAAATGAATGTTACTTGAGGTGATCAATAATTTACAACGATTAAATTAGCAGGCAGTCATTCTGTGTAGCCACACAGCCTCTGTGTAGTGATTTCTAAATTCAGTGAACTCCTCAAACTGAGTAAAGATGCAGAAAATTGTTCTCAACGCCCTTACACAGAATAGCAGCCCCACATGTATAAAAGGGGTAACCTGGAGAAGTGAGTGTGCACAATGCCGGGTTAGAAATGCCACCACACACAAAAGGCCCCATCCAATAGTTAAGTTAGGCAGAAACACTGCAATTTAGCAGATAAGGTGCAGAACTGCACACATATAAGATGGGGGGGTGTATGGTGCTATATTCCCAGGCCAATAATTACATACACAATATTGCACTCTGCCCAGTTGACTAGTGAGAGGGGAAATATCCATTGTTCATGTACACACAAGATAATACTTACAGATTCTACTATTGTACTATTGCACACTGCCCAACTGGCTAAGGGTTGAAAGAAAGAGTCCTACAGCTCATATACATACAAGATAATACTATTGTACACAACCGATTCCATTGCAAAACACACAGAACTGGAACAAAAACACAGTCATAAATCTCATTATGGTAGGAATAGGACACTGTACTCAAATACCTGTGTACAAATACAAGGAAACAATCAGATTTCATCCTAAAACATAAAATATGCAATTAGCTATCATCCCATTAATTTGCAACTCCCATTTACAAGTAAGCTTTAACAATTGCATTCCTTTGCAGCAGCAGTTGTTAAAACTCACAGGTTTAGCCTCACTCCGCAGCAAGCCACGCTATAGGTGTAAAACATTGGTTTAGAATGGTCCTACATATGTGACAGTGCTCGCCATTGTCACTGCCGGTCCACAGAGACTGCGGCAGCGAACTACGAGGGAGGTTTTGAACTAAGACTAGCGGGAGTAATTGGCTACCAAATTGGGAGAAAAAAATAGGATAAATAAATGGGAGAAAATTGGAAAAATAAAGAAGAATGGTCCTACATATGGATGGCATTGTAAACAAAATACACAACATGTTTTAACAAAAAAAATATGGAACTGATGCCCAGTCAACGCATTACAATCTCAAGTAATCATTCAATTAGCACAAATCAGGTGCGTATTGCAGTGTAGTAGACTGTTCAGCAGTTGGTGCTGCACACACTCACACATAATCATACTGATTTATTTGTAAGTATATATCATGCCCGTCCTGGAGCAAATAAACTGATATGTTGAAATGAGTGGGCGGATATTTTGCTGCACAAAATATAAAAACAACTGAAAGCAAAAGGAAAACGTTTTTTGACAGGCTAAAGGCAAAATAAAAATATAAAGAACAAAATTGTCATTGATGGGATGCCTTGATTTTTCAAATTCAGTTGAGGGAGCACAATATTTTATATTTTGGTGTCGAATGAAGTCATTGTCAGATAACTTGTCGTAGAGGTGTAAAAACTTACAGAGGAAACTCCCCTCTCAATTTGTAGACTCAGCTCAGATTGGCACTTAATTGTATAATTGGTCATGTTCATTTGATTAATTGCCACTAATTACTATAAATAAAGTGCCTAGAGTGTTACCTTGAGGATCAGAAAGGAACTGCAGGTTCTTGAGAGGTGGTGAAAAAACACATGCCCTTACAAATGACATAAGAAAATGTAGTTACTGTAATGTAGTAAGCACCCATAGTATGCCAGGTCTAAACTAAATGCCCCTGAGAATGTTCAACAAATATAATTAACACACTTTAAAAGTGGGTGCTATAAGGATAGAGGATGAAGATTTTCACATTACCTTCACATGGGCCACTACACTCGGCCGGGTTAATCCAGTTAGTGTTTAAGTTACCTCAAATGAAATTTCATACACTGATAATCAATCGCTATATGATGGCTAGATTAGTTGTACTTTAACTAGGAAGGAGTTTTAATTTACTGCTGATGTGCCCTGTATACTTTCTAACTATCGGAAGTTTCTACTAATAAGTACCAGCTGCCACAAAAGATTAAGATAAGTGCTACATGAAATGATGTTGTGACAAGCAACCATATAAAAATGTTCAATGCCCATAACAAAAAATGTTTAAGACCATGCCTTGCTGCTGTTTCTATGTATCAAACAATACATATGGAATATTGCCATATGGCGAACTGGCATATTAGCCAAGACCACTAGTGCTTAATCTTAAGCGAAGTGTCCCTACAATCTACAGCTGCCTGCTGGGTTCCGTATAATCACCAACAAGCATAGGTTTTGAAAGGCATCAATTAAAAGGTGGATTCATTTATTCAACATTGCGAATGGGAACTGACAATAGTCAATGAGCTCAGAGCATAACAATCATGAAGGAAAGCCAGCACACTGAGGGCTGTTTTGGCAGAAATACTAAAGGAGGCTGGTTGGATTGAGATTTTGTTTTAGCTAATAACAAGTCTATGCTAAATTCTCACCTTCAGCTCTCTGCAGAATGGACAGATCTTGCCCGAGCATTCCCAGGGTTAGACGCTTACATTTTTTAGCACTGGTCAACTGGGCCAGCAGGACAACATGATTACATGCCAGTTCAGTGGATAGATAATTCCGATTAGTCCAAGGAGAGCCGTGAAGGGAATTTCGTTGTTCACAGCATAATATGCCAAGTTTAACATTTTTACTAACTGCTCCCATTGCCCGGCTTCCATAAACCAGATTTGTTTGTCCATAGGGGCATTTCCCAGACATCTTTCTGCGATTGCAGCAGCTTCACATCGGCTGTGTTGTCCAATTTCCCACGAAACTGGATATGATGTTTACTGTATGCGTTATTTCCAGTGTAAAATGAACTTTGCTTGGCCAATAGTTGTGGAAACTGTCGACAATCATGGCAGTACATGACATCTTTGGCATTGTCATTGTCGGAACAGTAAAAATGGTATATTCCCTGAATCCAGTAGCCTTAACAGTCAAATGCCCTTCTTTAAAGTTCAGCACCCTGAATACTTGTCACGTCTCGTGTTCGTGTTCCCCGTAATTAAGCGTTTGTAGTTGTTTCCATGTTTTCCTAGTTGTCCGGTCCGTGTTTTTACTTTCGCTTACCTGTTTCTAGTCTCGTCAGTGTATTATCAGTTTCACCTGTTTCTTGTTATGTCTGATGTAGTTAGGTGTTCGTTTCCCATGTTCATTTACTGATTGTCTCGTTATTGTATTATCGTTTTCACTTATTCCTCATGTGTCTGATTGCAGTCAGCTGCATTCTTGTTAATTCCTGATTGTTTCTTGTTATGTCTAAATGTATAAGCTGTGTGTTTTCCCATGTTCGTTGCCAGATTGTCTTGTGCTTTGCTTATGCCTACACAACTTTCCAGCATTGTCTTTGTTTACCCGTGTTTTGTTTCATCGTGTTTTTGTTCATGCTCCCGTATTCGTCTGTATCCCAGTTTCGTTCCCGACCCCCCTGTTTGTGCTCCTTGTGGTTTCAGTCCGCTCCTCTCTGTGTTCCCTGGACTGATTTCCCGTTATCAACCTCCGCCTGCCCATTGACTACGCCTTGCCTGCCTCTGACACAACTGAAGCCTAGAACGGACTTTGCCTGTCCCCGACCACTCTTTGGATCCCTGTATTGCCCTGATTGCTCCTGTTGTTTACGCAATAAAAAACATTATTGCATTTCTGGGTCCGCGCCTGGTTTTCCGGTAGCATTCATGACAATACTGAATACAAGCGGTATTACACATTAAAACCCCTCACTTGTAAAATATATTTAATTGATTTAATATAATAATTACTATACAGGATAATCAATTATCAATTAAATCACCAAATTTGTTGATAGGCAGAGCAATTTGGTGGATCAACCTTCATCAATTAAAATTAACAGCTGGTTTATTCAGTTACGACAGTTAGACAAAATATTCAAAGTAGGTTCAACTACCTTAACAAATACTAAATCCTAGACATAAAATTGACATGTAACATTCACAAAGAGATTAAATGGTACCAAGCAGAAGAAAATGATACCAAACCAAGCTTGTCTCTCTCC
>JAINUG010002472.1:0-10685 GCA_029706075.1 Aldrovandia affinis
ACAGACTTGAATAGGCCAATTGCAAACAAAATTCAAAGACTGTACAAGTGAATTGAAAAAACATAGCCTCAATTTGGTGAAAAAGGGTAATGGCAAATTTTCTTCTAAGACTGAACAAGTGAATTGAAAAAAGAGTCTCAAATTGGTAAAAAGGCCAATGGCTTGGTTTTTCTGAAACAGAATTTTTTAAATAAATTTGCCTCCAAGCCTTGAATAGGCAAATGACAAAGTTTTTACTGAGACAGTAAAGTGCGTAGGGAGGTTCTATACTAACAGACTTGAATAGGCCAATTGCAAACAAAATTCAAAGACTATACAAGTGAATTGAAAAAACATAGCCTCAATTTGGTGAAAAAGGCCAATGGCAAATTTTCTTCTAAGACTGAACAAGTGAATTGAAAAAAGAGTCTCAAATTGGTAAAAAGGCCAATGGCTTGGTTTTCTGAAACAGAATTTTTTAAAATAAATTTGCCTCCAAGCCTTGAATAGGCAAATGACAAAGTTTTTACTGAGACAGTAAAGTGCGTAGGGAGGTTCTATACTAACAGACTTGAATAGGCCAATTGCAAACAAAATTCAAAGACTATACAAGTGAATTGAAAAAACATAGCCTCAATTTGGTGAAAAAGGCCAATGGCAAATTTTCTTCTAAGACTGAACAAGTGAATTGAAAAAAGAGTCTCAAATTGGTAAAAAGGCCAATGGCTTGGTTTTTCTGAAACAGAATTTTTAAAATAAATTTGCCTCCAAGCCTTGAATAGGCAAATGACAAAGTTTTTACTGAGACAGTAAAGTGCGTAGGGAGGTTCTATACTAACAGACTTGAATAGGCCAATTGCAAACAAAATTCAAAGACTGTACAAGTGAATTGAAAAAACATAGCCTCAATTTGGTGAAAAAGGGTAATGGCAAATTTTCTTCTAAGACTGAACAAGTGAATTGAAAAAAGAGTCTCAAATTGGTAAAAAGGCCAATGGCTTGGTTTTTCTGAAACAGAATTTTTTAAATAAATTTGCCTCCAAGCCTTGAATAGGCAAATGACAAAGTTTTTACTGAGACAGTAAAGTGCGTAGGGAGGTTCTATACTAACAGACTTGAATAGGCCAATTGCAAACAAAATTCAAAGACTGTACAAGTGAATTGAAAAAACATAGCCTCAATTTGGTGAAAAAGGGTAATGGCAAATTTTCTTCTAAGACTGAACAAGTGAATTGAAAAAGAGTCTCAAATTGGTAAAAGGCCAATGGCTTGGTTTTTCTGAAACAGAATTTTTAAATAAATTTGCCTCCAAGCCTTGAATAGGCAAATGACAAAGTTTTTACTGAGACAGTAAAGTGCGTAGGGAGGTTCTATACTAACAGACTTGAATAGGCCAATTGCAAACAAAATTCAAAGACTGTACAAGTGAATTGAAAAAACATAGCCTCAATTTGGTGAAAAAGGCCAATGGCAAATTTTCTTCTAAGACTGAACAAGTGAATTGAAAAAAGAGTCTCAAATTGGTAAAAAGGCCAATGGCTTGGTTTTTCTGAAACAGAATTTTTTAAAATAAATTTGCCTCCAAGCCTTGAATAGGCAAATGACAAAGTTTTTACTGAGACAGTAAAGTGCGTAGGGAGGTTCTATACTAACAGACTTGAATAGGCCAATTGCAAACAAAATTCAAAGACTATACAAGTGAATTGAAAAAACATAGCCTCAATTTGGTGAAAAAGGCCAATGGCAAATTTTCTTCTAAGACTGAACAAGAAGCAACCTCGAATGAAAAGTAAGTTCGTCGGTTTAACCGATTGGAAAAATTGAATTATTGCGGTAGTCTAGTATAGTTATTTATAAACTAACGTCGTTTATAAACGTAAATTGTACGTCGGAAGTTTTTAGTCGTATTTATCCGGGGTTTGCTGTTCAGGCGCTCAGCTGTAACGTAGATAGCTAGTTTCTTTTAAGCTGTGGATTGTTGATTTGGTATTTATAGGTAGTATATTACAAAGGTTTGGTTGTTAAATAGTTGGGCTTAGGTTGTAAACTAACGTTAAAATATTGTATTTATATCAGTAGCTGTGTAAGTGATATAAATAAGAGGCTCTCTAGCTACATTTAGCCTACTACTAACGTTAGTCTACTGCCTTCTATCCGGAGCCACCTAGCGTGTTTTTTAAGAGTGGTATTGCTGACTCCATCTAGACAGTAAAAAAATCTATACTTAGGGAGAGATAGGGAGTCAGCTAGGGGTCTAAAATGTGGCCTAAACTTTGTGAGGTGTGCAGGATGATCGCCCTGTTGGAAAGCGATTTTCTTGGGCTGTTCACCTGCCTCCGCTGCAAGCTCATTGAGCATCTTGAAGACAAGATTCTTGTTCTCGAGGGCCAATTGGCTGTATCGGCCGTATCGGCCGTACAGAGTCCACAATTGTCAGGGTTCTTAGAACCAATTAGAACGTCCGTTAGGGAGAAGGTGTGCACGCCTAGGCTGGGAGGAGGGAAGACCTTAGAGCAGGCAGGAAGTGAAAGGTGGGTTACAGTCAGAAACAAAAAAAGTAGGAAAGGGCTTGCACACCACAAAGGGGCGGCATCTCCAGAGGTTGAGGTGTCCAACAGATTCCAGCCCTTGCAGGAATCTCTGGCCCATGACCCTGAGAGAGGGGGGATGCATGTGCCACAGGACACCCTGATGGCCACATCTCCCAGGGAAAGGGAGTTGTTAGTAGTGGGGGATTCCATAATTAGGGGAGTGGACAGCATAGTCTGTTCCCAGGCCAAGGAGACTCGCACGGTGTGTTGCCTGCCTGGTGCCCAGGTTGGAGATCTCCTTGAGCGTGTGGACAAGCTCCTGGCCAAAGCAGAAGGGGATCCAGTGGTCATGGTCCACGTAGGGACCAATGACATGGGAAAGGGCAGGTTGGAGGTCCTGCAAGATAAATTTGAGGATCTAGCAGCAAAGATTAGGAGCAAAACCTCCACGGTAGTCTTCTCGGGAATTCTACCAGTACCACGTGCAAGCAGAGGGAAGCTGAAGTTTATCTATAGGTTTAACACGTGGCTACAATCCTTCTGTAGGAAAGAGGGGTATAGATTTATTGAGCACTGGGACTTCTTCTGGAACAGGGGTGACCTATACAAGCCCGATGGGTTACACCTGAACCGGATGGGTACCTATGCTCTGGGGCAGCGTATGCTTAGGGTAGCGCAGGATTATTTAAACTAGGGATTCGGGGGGCAGGGAGGATAGAGAGCGAAATGAGTAGGGTGGTGCAGACTGCCCAGATGGAGTCTGTCAAGACTACATATAACAGGGAAAGCATGAATAAAGTCTTGAGTAAACAACATTTTAGCAAGTGTGGCTTAGGATGGAAGGGAGTGAGGGAGCGGGAGAGGAATAGTAGAAACAGTAGCAAGCGTACGGGTGAGCAAGGCTTTGAAGCTCATGTGTTTAAATGCGAGAAGTGTAAAAAATAAATTTTGGAACTGGAGACTGTCATGTTAAATGGGGGTTATGACATTGTTGGGATTACAGAGACATGGCTTGGCGCAGCGGATGGGGAAGAATATAATAATGTAGAGGGGTACAAATTGTTTAGGAAGGATAGAACTAATAAAAGAGGAGGGGAGTGGCCCTTTATGTGAAAGACAATCTTAATGTGCAGGAAATTCCAGGTATAAACCCATTAGTTTCTTGTGAGGACATCTGGATTAGATTATTGGGAGATCGTGAGAAGGGCCTGAATATAGGAGTATGTTATAGACCTCCAGCTTCAGATAGTAACATAAATAGTACGCTCTTTGATAACATAAAACAAATCTGTGCTGAAGGAGAGACAATAATAATGGGCGACTTCAATTACCCCTCTATCAATTGGGAGATAGTGACAGGTCAGGGCAAATGTGAAGAGGAGTTTATAGATATGGTCAATGACTGCTTTTTGGTACAGTCTGTTACTCAGCCTACAAGAGGGAAATCAATACTGGATCTGGTTTTGTGTAACAATCCTGATAGAATTTGCAGCACAGAGGTAGGAGAGCCAATAGGAGCAAGTGACCACAGTGCAGTTCTTTTTGATATTTTTGGCAAGTTAAGACAGCCTCCTCTAACTCTCGAATTTTTAATTTTAGACGAGCTGACTTTAATAAAATGAGAGAGAATTTAAGTAATATAGATTGGGTTAAACTTCTAGATTGCAGAACTGTGAATGAAAAATGGACTATATTTAAAAGAGTTATTGTAGATGTACAGTGTAAATTCATCCCCAAAGTAAGGAAAAATAGGATGAAAAAACAGTCTCCACAATGGATGACTAAATCTTTACGGGTGATTTTGAGGCAAAAGAAACGACTGTATAGAGTATATAAAAAGGATAACTCAGAGAGAAACAAGTTAGATTATTGTAATATGCGGGCTAAGGCTAAAAAGGAAATAAGATCAGCTAAAAGGCGGTTTGAAATTAAAATTTCCCAAGATGCAAAAAGTAACCCTAAAGTTTTTTCAATATTGTAGCAGAAAAAGGAAAGTTAAAGATGAGGTTAAGTGCATTAAGAATAAGGAAGGAACTTTGGTTTATAATAATAAGGACATTGCAAACACACTAAACAGTTACTTTGTGGAGAGCTTTACTAGAGAAGAGGTTATAAATATGCCTAAATGTATAGACAAGGTACGGAATGTTCTGGAGGACTTTGAGATAAGGGATGTAGAAGTACTACAAAAACTACAAAAACTTAAGACAAATAAGGCAGCAGGCCCGGATGGCATATATCCCAGAGTACTCAAAGAACTTGGGGAAATTATATATAAACCATTGACAGATATTTTCAGTCAATCCATAATCACTGGAGAAATACCAGATGACTGGAAGCAGGGTAGTATAATTCCAATATATAAGAAGGGAGACCGTACTGACCCAGGGAACTATAGGCCTGTCAGTTTAACTTGCATCGCATGTAAAATGCTGGAATGTATTATTAGGGATAAGTTGGAATCATTCTTGAAAAATAATAGTATTTTAAGGGAGAGCCAGCATGGATTTCTCAAGGGGAGGTCATGCCTAACAAACCTCCTGGACTTTTTCGAAGAGGCTACAAAGTGTGTTGACCTGAACCAGGCTTATGATGTTATATATTTGGACTTTCAGAAAGCATTTGACAAGGTACCACATGAGAGGCTCATTGCTAAAATGAAATCAGTAGGAATTGTAGGAGTAGTTTCACAGTGGGTTAAAAATTGGCTGCAAGGGCGAATACAAAGAGTAACAGTAGGTGGGGCCGAATCTGACCTCGGTGCTGTGGGCAGTGGTGTCCCGCAGGGATCGGTGCTGGGACCTCTGCTCTTCCTTATTTACATAAATGATCTGGATATGGACATTAGTAGCAAAATAGTTAAATTTGCAGATGATACTAAACTTGGGGGTTTGGCAAACAGTTTGGAATCGACAAAAGTAATCCAAAATGATTTAAACAAAATCCAAAAATGGGCAGATACATGGCAGATGACGTTCAATATTGCTAAATGTAAAGTAATGCATGTGGGAAATAAAAACATTAGACAGGAGTATTTTATGGGAGGAAAAGTTAGTAGGTGTTCAATTTGAAAAGGATTTAGGAGTTGTAGTGGATCAAAGCCTATCTGCATCAAAGCAGTGTGCTACAGCAGTGAAAAAAGCCAATAGGATGCTGGGATACATAGCAAAAAGTATAGAGTACAAATCAAAGGAGGTTATATTAATGTTATATAACGCCTTTGTCAGACCGCACTTAGAATACTGTGTGCAGTTCTGGGCACCGCACTACAAGAGAGATATTGAAGCTCTTGAAAAAGTCCAAAGAAGGGCAACTAAACTGATACCTGGTATGAAAGGTAAAAGTTATGATGATAGACTTAAGGCACTCAATTTATTTAAACTTAGCAAACGTAGACTTATAAATTTGCCTCCAAGCCTTGAATAGGCAAATGACAAAGTTTTTACTGAGACAGTAAAGTGCGTAGGGAGGTTCTATAACATAGCCTCAATTTGGTGAAAAAAGGCCAATGGCAAATTTTCTTCTAAGACTGAACAAGTGAATTGAAAAAAGAGTCTCAAATTGGTAAAAAGGCCAATAAATTTGCCTCCAAGCCTTGAATAGGCAAATGACAAAGTTTTTACTGAGACAGTAAAGTGCGTAGGGAGGTTCTATACTAACAGACTTGAATAGGCCAATTGCAAACAAAATTCAAAGACTGTACAAGTGAATTGAAAAAACATAGCCTCAATTTGGTGAAAAAGGCCAATGGCAAATTTTCTTCTAAGACTGAACAAGTGAATTGAAAAAGAGTCTCAAATTGGTAAAAAGGCCAATGGCTTGGTTTTTCTGAAACAGAATTTTTTTAAATAAATTTGCCTCCAAGCCTTGAATAGGCAAATGACAAAGTTTTTACTGAGACAGTAAAGTGCGTAGGGAGGTTCTATACTAACAGACTTGAATAGGCCAATTGCAAACAAAATTCAAAGACTGTACAAGTGAATTGAAAAAACATAGCCTCAATTTGGTGAAAAAGGCCAATGGCAAATTTTCTTCTAAGACTGAACAAGTGAATTGAAAAAAGAGTCTCAAATTGGTAAAAAGGCCAATGGCTTGGTTTTTCTGAAACAGAATTTTTTTAAATAAATTTGCCTCCAAGCCTTGAATAGGCAAATGACAAAGTTTTTACTGAGACAGTAAAGTGCGTAGGGAGGTTCTATACTAACAGACTTGAATAGGCCAATTGCAAACAAAATTCAAAGACTGTACAAGTGAATTGAAAAAACATAGCCTCAATTTGGTGAAAAAGGCCAATGGCAAATTTTCTTCTAAGACTGAACAAGTGAATTGAAAAAAGAGTCTCAAATTGGTAAAAAGGCCAATGGCTTGGTTTTCTGAAACAGAATTTTTAAATAAATTTGCCTCCAAGCCTTGAATAGGCAAATGACAAAGTTTTTACTGAGACAGTAAAGTGCGTAGGGAGGTTCTATACTAACAGACTTGAATAGGCCAATTGCAAACAAAATTCAAAGACTGTACAAGTGAATTGAAAAAACATAGCCTCAATTTGGTGAAAAAGGCCAATGGCAAATTTTCTTCTAAGACTGAACAAGTGAATTGAAAAAAGAGTCTCAAATTGGTAAAAAGGCCAATGGCTTGGTTTTTCTGAAACAGAATTTTTTAAATAAATTTGCCTCCAAGCCTTGAATAGGCAAATGACAAAGTTTTTACTGAGACAGTAAAGTGCGTAGGGAGGTTCTATACTAACAGACTTGAATAGGCCAATTGCAAACAAAATTCAAAGACTGTACAAGTGAATTGAAAAAACATAGCCTCAATTTGGTGAAAAAGGCCAATGGCAAATTTTCTTCTAAGACTGAACAAGTGAATTGAAAAAAAAAGTCTCAAATTGGTAAAAAGGCCAATGGCTTGGTTTTCTGAAACAGAATTTTTAAATAAATTTGCCTCCAAGCCTTGAATAGGCAAATGACAAAGTTTTTACTGAGACAGTAAAGTGCGTAGGGAGGTTCTATACTAACAGACTTGAATAGGCCAATTGCAAACAAAATTCAAAGACTGTACAAGTGAATTGAAAAAACATAGCCTCAATTTGGTGAAAAAGGCCAATGGCAAATTTTCTTCTAAGACTGAACAAGTGAATTGAAAAAAGAGTCTCAAATTGGTAAAAAGGCCAATGGCTTGGTTTTCTGAAACAGAATTTTTAAATAAATTTGCCTCCAAGCCTTGAATAGGCAAATGACAAAGTTTTTACTGAGACAGTAAAGTGCGTAGGGAGGTTCTATACTAACAGACTTGAATAGGCCAATTGCAAACAAAATTCAAAGACTGTACAAGTGAATTGAAAAAACATAGCCTCAATTTGGTGAAAAAGGCCAATGGCAAATTTTCTTCTAAGACTGAACAAGTGAATTGAAAAAGAGTCTCAAATTGGTAAAAAGGCCAATGGCTTGGTTTTCTGAAACAGAATTTTTAAATAAATTTGCCTCCAAGCCTTGAATAGGCAAATGACAAAGTTTTTACTGAGACAGTAAAGTGCGTAGGGAGGTTCTATACTAACAGACTTGAATAGGCCAATTGCAAACAAAATTCAAAGACTGTACAAGTGAATTGAAAAAACATAGCCTCAATTTGGTGAAAAAGGCCAATGGCAAATTTTCTTCTAAGACTGAACAAGTGAATTGAAAAAAGAGTCTCAAATTGGTAAAAAGGCCAATGGCTTGGTTTTTCTGAAACAGAATTTTTAAATAAATTTGCCTCCAAGCCTTGAATAGGCAAATGACAAAGTTTTTACTGAGACAGTAAAGTGCGTAGGGAGGTTCTATACTAACAGACTTGAATAGGCCAATTGCAAACAAAATTCAAAGACTGTACAAGTGAATTGAAAAAACATAGCCTCAATTTGGTGAAAAAGGCCAATGGCAAATTTTCTTCTAAGACTGAACAAGTGAATTGAAAAAAGAGTCTCAAATTGGTAAAAAGGCCAATGGCTTGGTTTTTCTGAAACAGAATTTTTAAATAAATTTGCCTCCAAGCCTTGAATAGGCAAATGACAAAGTTTTTACTGAGACAGTAAAGTGCGTAGGGAGGTTCTATACTAACAGACTTGAATAGGCCAATTGCAAACAAAATTCAAAGACTGTACAAGTGAATTGAAAAAACATAGCCTCAATTTGGTGAAAAAGGCCAATGGCAAATTTTCTTCTAAGACTGAACAAGTGAATTGAAAAAAGAGTCTCAAATTGGTAAAAAGGCCAATGGCTTGGTTTTTCTGAAACAGAATTTTTAAATAAATTTGCCTCCAAGCCTTGAATAGGCAAATGACAAAGTTTTTACTGAGACAGTAAAGTGCGTAGGGAGGTTCTATACTAACAGACTTGAATAGGCCAATTGCAAACAAAATTCAAAGACTGTACAAGTGAATTGAAAAAACATAGCCTCAATTTGGTGAAAAAGGCCAATGGCAAATTTTCTTCTAAGACTGAACAAGTGAATTGAAAAAAGAGTCTCAAATTGGTAAAAGGCCAATGGCTTGGTTTTCTGAAACAGAATTTTTAAAATAAATTTGCCTCCAAGCCTTGAATAGGCAAATGACAAAGTTTTTACTGAGACAGTAAAGTGCGTAGGGAGGTTCTATACTAACAGACTTGAATAGGCCAATTGCAAACAAAATTCAAAGACTGTACAAGTGAATTGAAAAAACATAGCCTCAATTTGGTGAAAAAGGCCAATGGCAAATTTTCTTCTAAGACTGAACAAGTGAATTGAAAAAAGAGTCTCAAATTGGTAAAAAGGCCAATGGCTTGTTTTTCTGAAACAGAATTTTTAAATAAATTTGCCTCCAAGCCTTGAATAGGCAAATGACAAAGTTTTTACTGAGACAGTAAAGTGCGTAGGGAGGTTCTATACTAACAGACTTGAATAGGCCAATTGCAAACAAAATTCAAAGACTGTACAAGTGAATTGAAAAAACATAGCCTCAATTTGGTGAAAAAGGCCAATGGCAAATTTTCTTCTAAGACTGAACAAGTGAATTGAAAAAAGAGTCTCAAATTGGTAAAAAGGCCAATGGCTTGTTTTTCTGAAACAGAATTTTTTAAATAAATTTGCCTCCAAGCCTTGAATAGGCAAATGACAAAGTTTTTACTGAGACAGTAAAGTGCGTAGGGAGGTTCTATACTAACAGACTTGAATAGGCCAATTGCAAACAAAATTCAAAGACTGTACAAGTGAATTGAAAAAACATAGCCTCAATTTGGTGAAAAAGGCCAATGGCAAATTTTCTTCTAAGACTGAACAAGTGAATTGAAAAAAGAGTCTCAAATTGGTAAAAAGGCCAATGGCTTGGTTTTCTGAAACAGAATTTTTAAATAAATTTGCCTCCAAGCCTTGAATAGGCAAATGACAAAGTTTTTACTGAGACAGTAAAGTGCGTAGGGAGGTTCTATACTAACAGACTTGAATAGGCCAATTGCAAACAAAATTCAAAGACTGTACAAGTGAATTGAAAAAACATAGCCTCAATTTGGTGAAAAAGGCCAATGGCAAATTTTCTTCTAAGACTGAACAAGTGAATTGAAAAAAGAGTCTCAAATTGGTAAAAAGGCCAATGGCTTGGTTTTTCTGAAACAGAATTTTTTAAATAAATTTGCCTCCAAGCCTTGAATAGGCAAATGACAAAGTTTTTACTGAGAAATTATTGCGGTAGTCTAGTATAGTTATTTATAAACTAAATCGTTTATAAACGTAAATTGTACGTCGGAAGTTTTTTAGTCGTATTTAATATCCGGGGTTTGCTGTTCAGGCGCTCAGCTGTAACGTAGATAGCTAGTTTCTTTTAAGCTGTGGATTGTTGATTTGGTATTTATAGGTAGTATATTACAAAGGTTTGGTTGTTAAATAGTTGGGCTTAGGTTGTAAACTAACGTTAAAATATTGTATTTATATCAGTAGCTGTGTAAGTGATATAAATAAGAGGCTCTCTAGCTACATTTAGCCTACTACTAACGTTAGTCTACTGCCTTCTATCCGGAGCCACCTAGCGTGTTTTTAAGAGTGGTATTGCTGACTCCATCTAGACAGTAAAAAAAAATCTATACTTAGGGAGAGATAGGGAGTCAGCTAGGGGTCTAAAATGTGGCCTAAACTTTGTGAGGTGTGCAGGATGATCGCCCTGTT
>JAINUG010002473.1:0-10675 GCA_029706075.1 Aldrovandia affinis
TTTCAATTCACTTGTTCAGTCTTAGAAGAAAATTTGCCATTGGCCTTTTTCACCAAATTGAGGCTATGTTTTTTCAATTCACTTGTACAGTCTTTGAATTTTTTTGCAATTGGCCTATTCAAGTCTGTTAGTATAGAACCTCCCTACGCACTTTACTGTCTCAGTAAAAACTTTGTCATTTGCCTATTCAAGGCTTGGAGGCAAATTTATTTTAAAAAATTCTGTTTCAGAAAAACCAAGCCATTGGCCTTTTCACCAAATTGAGACTATCTTTTTTCAATTCACTTGTTCAGTCTTAGAAGAAAATTTGCCATTGGCCTTTTTCACCAAATTGAGGCTATGTTTTTCAATTCACTTGTACAGTCTTTGAATTTTTTTTTGCAATTGGCCTATTCAAGTCTGTTAGTATAGAACCTCCCTACGCACTTTACTGTCTCAGTAAAAACTTTGTCATTTGCCTATTCAAGGCTTGGAGGCAAATTTATTAAAAAAATTCTGTTTCAGAAAAACCAAGCCATTGGCCTTTTCACCAATTTGAGACTCTTTTTTCAATTCACTTGTTCAGTCTTAGAAGAAAATTTGCCATTGGCCTTTTTCACCAAATTGAGGCTATGTTTTTTCAATTCACTTGTACAGTCTTTGAATTTTTTTGCAATTGGCCTATTCAAGTCTGTTAGTATAGAACCTCCCTACGCACTTTACTGTCTCAGTAAAAACTTTGTCATTTGCCTATTCAAGGCTTGGAGGCAAATTTATTTAAAAAAATTCTGTTTCAGAAAAACCAAGCCATTGGCCTTTTCACCAATTTGAGACTCTTTTTTCAATTCACTTGTTCAGTCTTAGAAGAAAATTTGCCATTGGCCTTTTTCACCAAATTGAGGCTATGTTTTTTCAATTCACTTGTACAGTCTTTGAATTTTTTTGCAATTGGCCTATTCAAGTCTGTTAGTATAGAACCTCCCTACGCACTTTACTGTCTCAGTAAAAACTTTGTCATTTGCCTATTCAAGGCTTGGAGGCAAATTTATTTAAAAAAATTCTGTTTCAGAAAAACCAAGCCATTGGCCTTTTCACCAATTTGAGACTCTTTTTTCAATTCACTTGTTCAGTCTTAGAAGAAAATTTGCCATTGGCCTTTTTCACCAAATTGAGGCTATGTTTTTCAATTCACTTGTACAGTCTTTGAATTTTTTTGCAATTGGCCTATTCAAGTCTGTTAGTATAGAACCTCCCTACGCACTTTACTGTCTCAGTAAAAACTTTGTCATTTGCCTATTCAAGGCTTGGAGGCAAATTTATTAAAAAAATTCTGTTTCAGAAAAACCAAGCCATTGGCCTTTTCACCAATTTGAGACTCTTTTTTCAATTCACTTGTTCAGTCTTAGAAGAAAATTTGCCATTGGCCTTTTTCACCAAATTGAGGCTATGTTTTTTCAATTCACTTGTACAGTCTTTGAATTTTTTTTTGCAATTGGCCTATTCAAGTCTGTTAGTATAGAACCTCCCTACGCACTTTACTGTCTCAGTAAAAACTTTGTCATTTGCCTATTCAAGGCTTGGAGGCAAATTTATTTAAAAAAATTCTGTTTCAGAAAAACCAAGCCATTGGCCTTTTCACCAATTTGAGACTCTTTTTTCAATTCACTTGTTCAGTCTTAGAAGAAAATTTGCCATTGGCCTTTTTCACCAAATTGAGGCTATGTTTTTCAATTCACTTGTACAGTCTTTGAATTTTTTTGCAATTGGCCTATTCAAGTCTGTTAGTATAGAACCTCCCTACGCACTTTACTGTCTCAGTAAAAACTTTGTCATTTGCCTATTCAAGGCTTGGAGGCAAATTTATTTAAAAAAATTCTGTTTCAGAAAAACCAAGCCATTGGCCTTTTCACCAATTTGAGACTCTTTTTTCAATTCACTTGTTCAGTCTTAGAAGAAAATTTGCCATTGGCCTTTTTCACCAAATTGAGGCTATGTTTTTCAATTCACTTGTACAGTCTTTGAATTTTTTTGCAATTGGCCTATTCAAGTCTGTTAGTATAGAACCTCCCTACGCACTTTACTGTCTCAGTAAAAACTTTGTCATTTGCCTATTCAAGGCTTGGAGGCAAATTTATTTAAAAAAATTCTGTTTCAGAAAAACCAAGCCATTGGCCTTTTCACCAATTTGAGACTCTTTTTTCAATTCACTTGTTCAGTCTTAGAAGAAAATTTGCCATTGGCCTTTTTCACCAAATTGAGGCTATGTTTTTCAATTCACTTGTACAGTCTTTGAATTTTTTTTGCAATTGGCCTATTCAAGTCTGTTAGTATAGAACCTCCCTACGCACTTTACTGTCTCAGTAAAAACTTTGTCATTTGCCTATTCAAGGCTTGGAGGCAAATTTATTTAAAAAAATTCTGTTTCAGAAAAACCAAGCCATTGGCCTTTTCACCAATTTGAGACTCTTTTTTCAATTCACTTGTTCAGTCTTAGAAGAAATTTGCCATTGGCCTTTTTCACCAAATTGAGGCTATGTGTTTTCAATTCACTTGTACAGTCTTTGAATTTTTTTGCAATTGGCCTATTCAAGTCTGTTAGTATAGAACCTCCCTACGCACTTTACTGTCTCAGTAAAAACTTTGTCATTTGCCTATTCAAGGCTTGGAGGCAAATTTTTTTAAAAAATTCTGTTTCAGAAAAACCAAGCCATTGGCCTTTTCACCAATTTGAGACTCTTTTTTCAATTCACTTGTTCAGTCTTAGAAGAAAATTTGCCATTGGCCTTTTTCACCAAATTGAGGCTATGTTTTTTCAATTCACTTGTACAGTCTTTGAATTTTTTTGCAATTGGCCTATTCAAGTCTGTTAGTATAGAACCTCCCTACGCACTTTACTGTCTCAGTAAAAACTTTGTCATTTGCCTATTCAAGGCTTGGAGGCAAATTTATTTAAAAAAATTCTGTTTCAGAAAAACCAAGCCATTGGCCTTTTCACCAATTTGAGACTCTTTTTTCAATTCACTTGTTCAGTCTTAGAAGAAAATTTGCCATTGGCCTTTTTCACCAAATTGAGGCTATGTTTTTCAATTCACTTGTACAGTCTTTTTTTTTTTTGCAATTGGCCTATTCAAGTCTGTTAGTATAGAACCTCCCTACGCACTTTACTGTCTCAGTAAAAACTTTGTCATTTGCCTATTCAAGGCTTGGAGGCAAATTTATTAAAAAAATTCTGTTTCAGAAAAACCAAGCCATTGGCCTTTTCACCAATTTGAGACTCTTTTTTCAATTCACTTGTTCAGTCTTAGAAGAAAATTTGCCATTGGCCTTTTTCACCAAATTGAGGCTATGTTTTTCAATTCACTTGTACAGTCTTTGAATTTTTTTGCAATTGGCCTATTCAAGTCTGTTAGTATAGAACCTCCCTACGCACTTTACTGTCTCAGTAAAAACTTTGTCATTTGCCTATTCAAGGCTTGGAGGCAAATTTATTTAAAAAAATTCTGTTTCAGAAAAACCAAGCCATTGGCCTTTTCACCAATTTGAGACTCTTTTTCAATTCACTTGTTCAGTCTTAGAAGAAAATTTGCCATTGGCCTTTTTCACCAAATTGAGGCTATGTTTTTTCAATTCACTTGTACAGTCTTTGAATTTTTTTGCAATTGGCCTATTCAAGTCTGTTAGTATAGAACTCCCTACGCACTTTACTGTCTCAGTAAAAACTTTGTCATTTGCCTATTCAAGGCTTGGAGGCAAATTTATTTAAAAAATTCTGTTTCAGAAAAACCAAGCCATTGGCCTTTTCACCAATTTGAGACTCTTTTTTCAATTCACTTGTTCAGTCTTAGAAGAAAATTTGCCATTGGCCTTTTTCACCAAATTGAGGCTATGTTTTTTCAATTCACTTGTACAGTCTTTGATTTTTTTGCAATTGGCCTATTCAAGTCTGTTAGTATAGAACCTCCCTACGCACTTTACTGTCTCAGTAAAAACTTTGTCATTTGCCTATTCAAGGCTTGGAGGCAAATTTATAAAAAAATTCTGTTTCAGAAAAACCAAGCCATTGGCCTTTTCACCAATTTGAGACTCTTTTTCAATTCACTTGTTCAGTCTTAGAAGAAAATTTGCCATTGGCCTTTTTCACCAAATTGAGGCTATGTTTTTTCAATTCACTTGTACAGTCTTTGAATTTTTTTGCAATTGGCCTATTCAAGTCTGTTAGTATAGAACCTCCTACGCACTTTACTGTCTCAGTAAAAACTTTGTCATTTGCCTATTCAAGGCTTGGAGGCAAATTTATTTAAAAAAATTCTGTTTCAGAAAAACCAAGCCATTGGCCTTTTCACCAATTTGAGACTCTTTTTCAATTCACTTGTTCAGTCTTAGAAGAAAATTTGCCATTGGCCTTTTTCACCAAATTGAGGCTATGTTTTTTCAATTCACTTGTACAGTCTTTGAATTTTTTTGCAATTGGCCTATTCAAGTCTGTTAGTATAGAACCTCCTACGCACTTTACTGTCTCAGTAAAAACTTTGTCATTTGCCTATTCAAGGCTTGGAGGCAAATTTATTTAAAAAAATTCTGTTTCAGAAAAACCAAGCCATTGGCCTTTTCACCAATTTGAGACTCTTTTTCAATTCACTTGTTCAGTCTTAGAAGAAAATTTGCCATTGGCCTTTTTCACCAAATTGAGGCTATGTTTTTCAATTCACTTGTACAGTCTTTGATTTTTTTTTGCAATTGGCCTATTCAAGTCTGTTAGTATAGAACCTCCCTACGCACTTTACTGTCTCAGTAAAAACTTTGTCATTTGCCTATTCAAGGCTTGGAGGCAAATTTATTTAAAAAAATTCTGTTTCAGAAAAACCAAGCCATTGGCCTTTTCACCAATTTGAGACTCTTTTTTCAATTCACTTGTTCAGTCTTAGAAGAAAATTTGCCATTGGCCTTTTTCACCAAATTGAGGCTATGTTTTTCAATTCACTTGTACAGTCTTTGAATTTTTTTTGCAATTGGCCTATTCAAGTCTGTTAGTATAGAACCTCCCTACGCACTTTACTGTCTCAGTAAAAACTTTGTCATTTGCCTATTCAAGGCTTGGAGGCAAATTTATTTAAAAAAATTCTGTTTCAGAAAAACCAAGCCATTGGCCTTTTCACCAATTTGAGACTCTTTTTCAATTCACTTGTTCAGTCTTAGAAGAAAATTTGCCATTGGCCTTTTTCACCAAATTGAGGCTATGTTTTTCAATTCACTTGTACAGTCTTTGAATTTTTTTGCAATTGGCCTATTCAAGTCTGTTAGTATAGAACCTCCCTACGCACTTTACTGTCTCAGTAAAAACTTTGTCATTTGCCTATTCAAGGCTTGGAGGCAAATTTATTTAAAAAAATTCTGTTTCAGAAAAACCAAGCCATTGGCCTTTTCACCAATTTGAGACTCTTTTTTCAATTCACTTGTTCAGTCTTAGAAGAAAATTTGCCATTGGCCTTTTTCACCAAATTGAGGCTATGTTTTTCAATTCACTTGTACAGTCTTTGAATTTTTTTGCAATTGGCCTATTCAAGTCTGTTAGTATAGAACCTCCCTACGCACTTTACTGTCTCAGTAAAAACTTTGTCATTTGCCTATTCAAGGCTTGGAGGCAAATTTATTAAAAAAATTCTGTTTCAGAAAAACCAAGCCATTGGCCTTTTCACCAATTTGAGACTCTTTTTCAATTCACTTGTTCAGTCTTAGAAAAATTTGCCATTGGCCTTTTTCACCAAATTGAGGCTATGTTTTTTCAATTCACTTGTACAGTCTTTGAATTTTTTTGCAATTGGCCTATTCAAGTCTGTTAGTATAGAACCTCCCTACGCACTTTACTGTCTCAGTAAAAACTTTGTCATTTGCCTATTCAAGGCTTGGAGGCAAATTTATTTAAAAAATTCTGTTTCAGAAAAACCAAGCCATTGGCCTTTTCACCAATTTGAGACTCTTTTTTCAATTCACTTGTTCAGTCTTAGAAGAAAATTTGCCATTGGCCTTTTTCACCAAATTGAGGCTATGTTTTTCAATTCACTTGTACAGTCTTTGAATTTTTTTGCAATTGGCCTATTCAAGTCTGTTAGTATAGAACCTCCCTACGCACTTTACTGTCTCAGTAAAAACTTTGTCATTTGCCTATTCAAGGCTTGGAGGCAAATTTATTTAAAAAAATTCTGTTTCAGAAAAACCAAGCCATTGGCCTTTTCACCAATTTGAGACTCTTTTTTCAATTCACTTGTTCAGTCTTAGAAGAAAATTTGCCATTGGCCTTTTTCACCAAATTGAGGCTATGTTTTTTCAATTCACTTGTACAGTCTTTGAATTTTTTTGCAATTGGCCTATTCAAGTCTGTTAGTATAGAACCTCCCTACGCACTTTACTGTCTCAGTAAAAACTTTGTCATTTGCCTATTCAAGGCTTGGAGGCAAATTTATTAAAAAAATTCTGTTTCAGAAAAACCAAGCCATTGGCCTTTTCACCAATTTGAGACTCTTTTTTCAATTCACTTGTTCAGTCTTAGAAGAAAATTTGCCATTGGCCTTTTTCACCAAATTGAGGCTATGTTTTTTCAATTCACTTGTACAGTCTTTGAATTTTTTTTGCAATTGGCCTATTCAAGTCTGTTAGTATAGAACCTCCCTACGCACTTTACTGTCTCAGTAAAAACTTTGTCATTTGCCTATTCAAGGCTTGGAGGCAAATTTATTTTAAAAAATTCTGTTTCAGAAAAACCAAGCCATTGGCCTTTTCACCAATTTGAGACTCTTTTTCAATTCACTTGTTCAGTCTTAGAAGAAAATTTGCCATTGGCCTTTTTCACCAAATTGAGGCTATGTTTTTCAATTCACTTGTACAGTCTTTGAATTTTTTTGCAATTGGCCTATTCAAGTCTGTTAGTATAGAACCTCCCTACGCACTTTACTGTCTCAGTAAAAACTTTGTCATTTGCCTATTCAAGGCTTGGAGGCAAATTTATTTAAAAAAATTCTGTTTCAGAAAAACCAAGCCATTGGCCTTTTCACCAATTTGAGACTCTTTTTCAATTCACTTGTTCAGTCTTAGAAGAAAATTTGCCATTGGCCTTTTTCACCAAATTGAGGCTATGTTTTTTCAATTCACTTGTACAGTCTTTGAATTTTTTTTGCAATTGGCCTATTCAAGTCTGTTAGTATAGAACCTCCCTACGCACTTTACTGTCTCAGTAAAAACTTTGTCATTTGCCTATTCAAGGCTTGGAGGCAAATTTATTTAAAAAAATTCTGTTTCAGAAAACCAAGCCATTGGCCTTTTCACCAATTTGAGACTCTTTTTTCAATTCACTTGTTCAGTCTTAGAAGAAAATTTGCCATTGGCCTTTTTCACCAAATTGAGGCTATGTTTTTTCAATTCACTTGTACAGTCTTTGAATTTTTTTTGCAATTGGCCTATTCAAGTCTGTTAGTATAGAACCTCCCTACGCACTTTACTGTCTCAGTAAAAACTTTGTCATTTGCCTATTCAAGGCTTGGAGGCAAATTTATTTTAAAAATTCTGTTTCAGAAAAACCAAGCCATTGGCCTTTTCACCAATTTGAGACTCTTTTTTCAATTCACTTGTTCAGTCTTAGAAGAAAATTTGCCATTGGCCTTTTTCACCAAATTGAGGCTATGTTTTTTCAATTCACTTGTACAGTCTTTGAATTTTTTTTGCAATTGGCCTATTCAAGTCTGTTAGTATAGAACCTCCCTACGCACTTTACTGTCTCAGTAAAAACTTTGTCATTTGCCTATTCAAGGCTTGGAGGCAAATTTATTTTAAAAAAATTCTGTTTCAGAAAAACCAAGCCATTGGCCTTTTCACCAATTTGAGACTCTTTTTTCAATTCACTTGTTCAGTCTTAGAAGAAAATTTGCCATTGGCCTTTTTCACCAAATTGAGGCTATGTTTTTTCAATTCACTTGTACAGTCTTTGAATTTTTTTTGCAATTGGCCTATTCAAGTCTGTTAGTATAGAACCTCCCTACGCACTTTACTGTCTCAGTAAAAACTTTGTCATTTGCCTATTCAAGGCTTGGAGGCAAATTTATTTAAAAAATTCTGTTTCAGAAAAACCAAGCCATTGGCCTTTTCACCAATTTGAGACTCTTTTTTCAATTCACTTGTTCAGTCTTAGAAGAAAATTTGCCATTGGCCTTTTTCACCAAATTGAGGCTATGTTTTTTCAATTCACTTGTACAGTCTTTGAATTTTTTTGCAATTGGCCTATTCAAGTCTGTTAGTATAGAACCTCCCTACGCACTTTACTGTCTCAGTAAAAACTTTGTCATTTGCCTATTCAAGGCTTGGAGGCAAATTTATTTAAAAATTCTGTTTCAGAAAAACCAAGCCATTGGCCTTTTCACCAATTTGAGACTCTTTTTTCAATTCACTTGTTCAGTCTTAGAAGAAAATTTGCCATTGGCCTTTTTCACCAAATTGAGGCTATGTTTTTTCAATTCACTTGTACAGTCTTTGAATTTTTTTGCAATTGGCCTATTCAAGTCTGTTAGTATAGAACCTCCCTACGCACTTTACTGTCTCAGTAAAAACTTTGTCATTTGCCTATTCAAGGCTTGGAGGCAAATTTATTTAAAAAAATTCTGTTTCAGAAAAACCAAGCCATTGGCCTTTTCACCAATTTGAGACTCTTTTTTTCAATTCACTTGTTCAGTCTTAGAAGAAGATTTGCCATTGGCCTTTTTCACCAAATTGAGGCTATGTTTTTTCAATTCACTTGTACAGTCTTTGAATTTTTTTTGCAATTGGCCTATTCAAGTCTGTTAGTATAGAACCTCCCTACGCACTTTACTGTCTCAGTAAAACTTTGTCATTTGCCTATTCAAGGCTTGAGGCAAATTTATTTAAAAAAATTCTGTTTCAGAAAACCAAGCCATTGGCCTTTTCACCAATTTGAGACTCTTTTTTCAATTCACTTGTTCAGTCTTAGAAGAAAATTTGCCATTGGCCTTTTTCACCAAATTGAGGCTATGTTTTTTCAATTCACTTGTACAGTCTTTGAATTTTTTTTGCAATTGGCCTATTCAAGTCTGTTAGTATAGAACCTCCCTACGCACTTTACTGTCTCAGTAAAAACTTTGTCATTTGCCTATTCAAGGCTTGGAGGCAAATTTATTTAAAAAAATTCTGTTTCAGAAAAACCAAGCCATTGGCCTTTTCACCAATTTGAGACTCTTTTTTCAATTCACTTGTTCAGTCTTAGAAGAAAATTTGCCATTGGCCTTTTTCACCAAATTGAGGCTATGTTTTTTCAATTCACTTGTACAGTCTTTGAATTTTTTTGCAATTGGCCTATTCAAGTCTGTTAGTATAGAACCTCCCTACGCACTTTACTGTCTCAGTAAAAACTTTGTCATTTGCCTATTCAAGGCTTGAGGCAAATTATTTAAAAAATTCTGTTTCAGAAAAACCAAGCCATTGGCCTTTTCACCAATTTGAGACTCTTTTTTTCAATTCACTTGTTCAGTCTTAGAAGAAAATTTGCCATTGGCCTTTTTCACCAAATTGAGGCTATGTTTTTTCAATTCACTTGTACAGTCTTTGAATTTTTTTTGCAATTGGCCTATTCAAGTCTGTTAGTATAGAACCTCCCTACGCACTTTACTGTCTCAGTAAAAACTTTGTCATTTGCCTATTCAAGGCTTGGAGGCAAATTTATTTAAAAAATTCTGTTTCAGAAAAACCAAGCCATTGGCCTTTTCACCAATTTGAGACTCTTTTTTCAATTCACTTGTTCAGTCTTAGAAGAAAATTTGCCATTGGCCTTTTTCACCAAATTGAGGCTATGTTTTTTCAATTCACTTGTACAGTCTTTGAATTTTTTTGCAATTGGCCTATTCAAGTCTGTTAGTATAGAACCTCCCTACGCACTTTACTGTCTCAGTAAAAACTTTGTCATTTGCCTATTCAAGGCTTGGAGGCAAATTTATTTAAAAAAATTCTGTTTCAGAAAAACCAAGCCATTGGCCTTTTCACCAATTTGAGACTCTTTTTTCAATTCACTTGTTCAGTCTTAGAAGAAAATTTGCCATTGGCCTTTTTCACCAAATTGAGGCTATGTTTTTTCAATTCACTTGTACAGTCTTTGAATTTTTTTGCAATTGGCCTATTCAAGTCTGTTAGTATAGAACCTCCCTACGCACTTTACTGTCTCAGTAAAAACTTTGTCATTTGCCTATTCAAGGCTTGGAGGCAAATTTATTAAAAAAATTCTGTTTCAGAAAAACCAAGCCATTGGCCTTTTCACCAATTTGAGACTCTTTTTTTCAATTCACTTGTTCAGTCTTAGAAGAAAATTTGCCATTGGCCTTTTTCACCAAATTGAGGCTATGTTTTTTCAATTCACTTGTACAGTCTTTGAATTTTTTTGCAATTGGCCTATTCAAGTCTGTTAGTATAGAACCTCCCTACGCACTTTACTGTCTCAGTAAAAACTTTGTCATTTGCCTATTCAAGGCTTGGAGGCAAATTTATTAAAAAAATTCTGTTTCAGAAAAACCAAGCCATTGGCCTTTTCACCAATTTGAGACTCTTTTTCAATTCACTTGTTCAGTCTTAGAAGAAAATTTGCCATTGGCCTTTTTCACCAAATTGAGGCTATGTTTTTTCAATTCACTTGTACAGTCTTTGAATT
>JAINUG010002474.1:0-10674 GCA_029706075.1 Aldrovandia affinis
ACCTGCCCACACAAAAGCAGTAAGTATCAAACACACAGTGAAATGTTCAGTGATAATTTAACTCTAACAGAGTATATGAGTCCAAGAGGGGTCAGATTTTACTCTGAAAATCCTGTCGAGGGAACAATGGCTAAATAAATCAATTTGTCTGTCTCTTCTGTGTTGTAGGCAGCCCTCTCCACCCAGCATCAGCTCCCAAACCGGGCAGCAAACCGAAAAACAGTAAGTGTCAAACAACACAGTGAAATGTTCTGTGCTAATTTTACTTCAACAGAGTATGAGTCCAAGAGGGAGCATGTTATTAAATGTGTGTTTTAAATGTATGTTCAAGTGTAAATGTATGCTATTTCCATGATTATTTTCATAAACGGCGGTTCCTCTTCATCTAGAGTGCCTTCGCTGCGCTGAAGTCCGTCAGCTCCATTCGACGTCAGGCGGACCAGCGTATGACATCACTGTCAGGGCATTGAGCTAATGCAGTGGCTATGGGGGTGGAAGTGTCACGGTTCCACATATTCATGCCACGTTTTATGTTTCATTCATGTCATGTCATGTCTTGATTCTGTTTTCATGTTACGTTTCTGTTCATGTTTAAAGCATACACTTTTTCATGTTGTTTCCGCAAATCTTGCATTCATGCTTTCTCTCTCTCTCGCTGTCGCTCATGCTTCCTCATTGTTTCTAACCCCTTGTCTGATTACTAACTTACTAACAATTAGATAGGTTTATTGTTTCTGCTAGCACGATTGGCAATTTAGTAACTCTAATTGCCGACGTGCTGGAGATTTACTAATTACTAACTCACTAACCATGTGTATTCATGTTTCCTTTCGTTTCTAGTTCATGTCTATTTACTAATCTACTAACGCTAGGTCAGGATAGGATAATTACTAACAACTACTAATTCTCTTGTTACCTTGTCACGCACTCCAGCTCTTTTCTGTTTCGCTCTGTTCTCAAGCTAAGTGTCTGCACCTGTCTACACCTCCATATAAGCTCAGTGTTTTTGTCACGTCCTTGCGAAATTGTTGCCTATATTTCTTTTTTAGTTTTTTTAGTTTTTGAACTATATTTGTATTAAACAACACAGAACAACACAAATCAAAATGTTACATTCCTTGACATGACAACCAGAAATCAGCGAGACAATATATACAACACAATATTGGACCTTACAACGCTAACATAAAAAAATATAAAAAAAAAAAAAATATATATATATATAGTAAAAAAAAAGATAATAATAATAACAAAAATACCACAACACAAGGCTTAAGTCTCCTTTCAGGCAAAAAAATATATTGTTAGGGGCATCCACCTCCTCTGAAAAATGTCAACCCTCAACTATAGCTGGGCAGTCAAAGCCTCCATCCCATACACCTCTCTCAGCTTCCGCTTCCTATGTGCCAGCGTAGGTGGCTGTGGTTTCATCCAATTCAATGTTACCATTTTTCTAGCAGTCATCAAGAGTATATGCTATAAATACATTTGGTTATTGGTACATATGTCTTCAGGAGCCAGATCAAATATAAAGTTTCTCGAACTAAATGGTAAGTCAACTCCTAAAATTGTATTTATCTCTCCCTTCACCTCCTGCCAAAAAGAAAGCATCTTTGGGCAGTCCCAAAATATGTGTGCGTGGCCGCCCACCAGTCCACACTCCCTCCAGCAATTCATTGCCGAGGGGATATCTACAAACCTTGAAACTACCAGAGGTGTCCTAAAAAATCGCATCTTCATTTTCCAATCAAACTCCTTCCACATGTTACTATTAATATCCCTGTGACAGCCAGTACATAATGTTTCCCATTCCCCATCCTCAATTATAATATTTAACTCTAGCTCCCATTTGTTTTTGATATGGAAGGTATTGTCTGGTAAATCCAATAATAGGTTTTTATAAATATGGGACACATGATTTTTAATAGGTGTACGATGTTTAATTATATCCATAAAGTATGTTTCAATGTTTGTTGGAGCATTCTTAATTATGTTCCAGTCTTTATGTTTTGTAATATAATGCCTGATCTGAAAATACCTAAATATCATGTGGTGGTAATGAAAATTTCTGGAAATAGGAAAATGGCTGCAAAATATTGTCCTAAAATAATTGGCCAATAATCTTTAAGCCACTTCCTGCCCAATTTTTAAAGGTGTTATCAGTTACTGAGAGGAGAAATTCTGGGTTTCCAGCGATTTGCATAGCCCGTGAGAGGGCCACCGCCCCCCTAAATCTCTTTTGGACCGTCGACCACACTTTTAAG
Organism: Aldrovandia affinis; assembly: GCA_029706075.1. Taxonomy (NCBI): domain Eukaryota; kingdom Metazoa; phylum Chordata; class Actinopteri; order Notacanthiformes; family Halosauridae; genus Aldrovandia; species Aldrovandia affinis. Next base: position 2,265 of record JAINUG010002474.1, read on the forward strand.
GTGTATTTCACCCATATGTTTTTTATTCCCACCTTCTTTTGAGGCTGTTGGCTCAAGAAAAACAAAACGGACAGGGGTATACCCGGCAGTGAACTCTACTCTATACTGACCCATCCTGTTTCAGTGTCATTGCTGATCCAGGCTACCACCGCCGTCAGCTGCGCTGCCCAGAAGTAGTGTCTTATATTAGGGAGGCCGAGCCCACCCCTGTCCTTCCCAAGAGTGATTGTTTTAAGTCTCACTCTTGGTCTTTTGCTCTATTCTCTTGAGATGGGACTACTAGATGACAAGATGAAGAAACACAGGGCCAAGTTACATGAAAGAATGTTGGAAAATATGGGAAGCCTTGCTTTGGAACAGTGCTTGTTTAGTTTCTGTGAAATATATTGATGACAATTTAATTGTAAACAGTCTGTTTTAAGCACCGAATTATTGTTTCTTTATCCACATTATTAGGTTTGCAATGCAATGCAATAGAACAAATGAATAAATTGTTTGTGTGTGTCATGTTCTATGTTGTGTTCTTACTTTGCTAGCACAATAATAAACATGTGGAGTCAGTAACTTTAACTTGCTTAATGAACTTTCAGATAGTGATCTACAGGCGACCAACTGTCGTCATGTTAGTTGTATACAAGGTCAATACTAGAAGATGCATACTGACAGGATGCTCAATCTGACATTCTATGCAATGCACTACAGTCCTCCCTGTCCCCTCTAAGATAACAAGTATTGTAATGACAGCTGGATTTTTTGGTATTGTGTGTTGCTGCCAACACCTTTGGTTCCCAGTGAGGTCTGGGTTCAGAATAAAAGATCAAGAAATAACTAAGAATAGCCGTAAACTAATCAGGGGACCTTAAGTGTCAGGCCCTAGTGGCCAAAAACTTTGCTGCACAACAGTCAGGTACCTCACAAATATTGTATTGACGGAACAGAAATGAAAAGCAACATTAGAATCAAAGCACTATAGGCAGGGTTTGACTCAGTAAGTGGGAATTCAGCAGGAGGGGGTAGGCAGTGAACACTTCAAAGCCCAGACCTCAATCCCATTGAGAATCTGTGGAAAGATTTGAAAATTGCTGTAAACCAATGGGCCCCATCCAACCTGATGGAGCTCGAGCAATTTTGTAAAGAAGAATGGGCGGAAATTGCAGTGTCCGGATGTCAAAAGCTGGTAGAGACTCACCCAAATAGACTCACAGTTAAAGGAGCTTCTGCCAATATTAAGCCATGGGGGGTGAATATTTATGGAATCAATTATTGTCTGCTTTTTTATTTGTAATTAATTCGAGTTGTTTTAGTTTTTGTACATTACACAGTATTTTGTGTTTATCAGTGCCAAGAAATCCTAATTAAATCCATTTTGATTCCATGAACTAAGAAAAGAAAATGTGAAAAATGCTAAAGGGGTGAATACTTTTTATATCCACTCTATATTACATTTACGATAACATTATTACTTTGCCTTAAATTATTGTACATATATAATAAAAATTGGATCGTAACAGTGTTGGGGAGTAGCGGAATTACAGGTAGCGGATTACGTTGACCATTAACGTGTTCCAAAACCTAGTAGCTTTCAAGTAGTTAAATTATTTTTATGTAGCGGGGACAAAAGTTACAAGTTACATCTCCCCAGCAGCAGTATTATTATTGTTATTATTATTACTATTTTACAAAAAATATCAAATGTGATGTGCGGTGTCAGCTGTTTGATTTAGTTTGATGAGAAGGTGCAGCGGTACTCTTGGCTCATCATGGGCGAGGAGGGGGAACCACCATGGCCATTCCAAATAGCCTACACTTCAGTGCATTGTGCCAACCTGTGGTTTTTGGCTTCGTCCATTTAACAAAATAGTTCTTTTGAGCGTAAAATTAAGATATGCTGTCGGACTGGACAGTATAGGGTAGGCTAAGCAAACCGAGGCTTTCAGCATTGGTTGAAAATATTTTAATGAGCAGTTAACATGTTAACATGAAAACGAAAAACTGTTAAAGAATGAACGGTAACCTACTGTAGCATATAAATGTTGTTAATGTCAGTGTCACGTTTTTTATGCTAGGCTATAAACATGGACTATATGGCGTTATCAGAATAATAATGAACAAACCCCCCCAAAATAACACATCTAATAAGAAGTAATATGATCAATAACAAGACGGATAAAATATCAAAATCATTTGTTACCATAACCTATAAACCATAATGGGTTATTTTGTATTACAGTCATAATTTTCAAACTAGTTTTTGCCAGTTAGCGTTGATGCCGGACGTCACAGAAGTGCATTAAATTACCTTATTACGTCACAAGTGCATTAAATTACCTTATTGCATTAAGTACGAATATTATATAAATATCCATCAGCCTTCGGTTATTCGTGCCTGGACTGATTACAATTGAAATGTATTTATCGTTACGAACAACAGCAACTCAACATCTTAGTTAGCCTACTGTATTTTCCAACTGACTTCAATTTTAATTTTCCTATCCTTACAACATCGTATTTACAAACTTTACTAAAGGTAAGTAGCCTATTCTTTCTAGCTAATGGATTGTGGAGGCGTCGGTCTCAGCAGCGGATCAGGGCGATTAGCGGCCACGCCTACTGGCAGAGCAGCCAGCGCACGCACCGGTCTGGTGTTGCTAATCACATCGGTGTGCTTTAAAACTGCTCTGCTCTCTTCAGTAGGTGGCTGGAACAAGGAAGAAAAGGCGTGGGAGACCGAGGAGAAAGAAAGACAGAAAGCAAAGCAAAGCAAGGCAAAGCTTTCTGTTACGGTTTAAATGGTTGTTGTGTTTATTTTGTTTATTTGGTTTGGAAACTCCGGTCTGGTTCTCTGCCCGTGTCGGGATCAGAGAACGCCGAAAGACAACTAAATAAAGAATCCGGTCCGTAGACCGAAAACTCCACCCCTGTTTCCAGACTGCTCTGTTCCTTACAGCGATTGTCACGTGGCGTGTGACAAAGTGGTGCCGAAACCCAGGAGAACAGAGCAGCACCACTGGAGAACATGGAGAGCCCACTCTCCCAGGTGATCGCCCACCTGGCTGCGATGCAGGACGCTCAGCAGCGCTCGCTGCTACGGTCCCAGGAAGACCAACAGGAGGCGCTGCGAGCCATCACCGCTACCCAGGCAGCGGACAGAGCTGCCATTATAGAGCTGCTAAACAGCAGGCAGGCGGCCGCCTCTTCCATCCCGGTCCGGTCCGAGATCAGGATGGGAAAGATGGGACCGGACGACGACCCGGAGGCGTAGAGCTGTTCGAGAGAACAGCCACGGCATGCGGTTGGCCGGCGGAGCAATGGGCATTACGGCTCCTCCCGCTGCTGTCTGGGGAGAGCCAGATAGCAGCTGGTAGTGTGCCGGCCGTTGCCGTGGCTGACTACCCGACCCTCCGGGCCACCATACTGGAGAGAGTGGGGCTAAAGCCGGAGGGACACAGGAAAAGACTCCGCGATCTGCGCTTCGCCGACGTCAGGCATCCCTTCGCCTACGCCCAACAGCTCCTCGACTCCTGCCGGCGGTGGCTACAGCCAGAAGTCCGAACAGCGGACCAGATCGTACAAGAGGTGGCATTGGAGCAGTTCACGTCGGGGCTCCCGAAGGGACCGCGGACTGGCTCGATGCCACCAACCCGCCACTCTGGATGCAGCCGTCCAGCTGGCAGAGAATCACCTGGCGGTCAGTGGGGAGACAGGGAAACTTCCCCAGAGAGCTGAAGGGCTGAAAAGCCAATTCGATAGATACCGCCCCAATATCCCGGTTCCCGTTTTCCCCAGTCCAATACCCAGCCCCAACCCCAACCCAGGTCTCGCCCCCCCCCCGAACCCCGTCCGGTCCCCGTTGGCATAACCACCCCGAGATCGCAATGGGAATCGTCATAACCTTTCTGTTCCAGGTCACCTAGGTCGCCACGGACGGCGGGCAGGACTGTTGGCAGTGTGGGCGTCCTGGCCACATGCCTGAGGATTGCCCCGGATGGATGTAAGCATCGCCGGACGCCCCGCTGTCCAGCGCTACTCCCGAACCAGCAGAGTCGTTTTGGTACCCGTAAGTATCAAAGGGAAAACAATCCAGGCGCTGTTGGACACGGGTTGTTCTCACACCCTTGTGCATCAGCGTCTGGTTCAACCCGAGGCATTGGACAGGCTCACAGAGGTGGCGATTAGGTGCGTGCACGGTGATGTACACTATTATCCAACCGCCCGGATTGAATTTTATATTGGGGGAAAAAAAAGCATAGCATGGTGGCAGGGGTTACTCCTCGCACCCCCCTTCCGCTGATTTTGGGACACGATTGGCCGGGTTTTAAGGATCTAGTTAGAAAGGAGATCGCGGAAGGGGCCCGACGGGGGTGTGTTCGCTATCGTCTTGTAGCAACTGGGGGGGATGACGTCACAGATGACGGCGACCCAGGAGGGGCCGTCGGCTCTCTCCGCAACAACCCGAGGTGACCGAAAGGCTGCTTCGGGAGACGGGCGGTGCCGGCGGACTTCCCGATTCGCCAGAGTGACTGATTTCTCCCTCGAACAGTCGCAGGGCCGAAACGCTCAGTCGAGTAGCTGGACAAGTGATTAAAATTGATGGCCAGCTGCTTGACCCAGAGCGGGTGGTGACATATCCCTATTTTTGTATTTTACAAGATAAACTGTATCGCGTGTGTCGGGACGTCGATACAGGAGAAATAGTTACACAGTTATTGCTGCCCAAAAGCCGCCGGGAAATGGTTTTCCAGGCGGCTCATAGCAATCCCATGGCGGGTCATTTAGGACAGGATAAAACACTACTCCGGATACTGGCTCGATTTTATTGGCCGGGCATTCGAGATAACGTCCGTCGGTGGTGTACGGCGTGCCCGAATGCCAAAAAGTAAACCCAGCGGCAATCCCAAAAGCTCCATTGCAACCCTTGCCGTTAATAGAGGTCCTGTTCGAAAGATTGGAATGGACCTTATCGGGCCATTTGATCGGAGTGCCAAAGGGTACCGCTTTGTATTAGTTATCGTAGATTATGCAACGCGATACCCCGAGGCTGTACCCTCCGCAATATATCTGCAAAGACTATTGCGGAGGAGTTGTTCCACTTTTTCTCCCGGGTGGGAATTCCCAAAGAGATTCTCACTGATCAAGGCACTTCATTTATGTCACGAACACTGAAGGAACTGTACGCATTATTGGACATCAAGTCGATTCGAACTAGCGTATACCACCCACAAACTGACGGGCTGGTAGAGCGGTTCAATCAGACATTGAAATCCATGATGCGTAAGTTTTTTAAAACCGATTTAAAGAATTGGCACAAACTAATTGATCCACTGATGTTTGCCGTCAGAGAGGTTCCCCAAGCCTCCACCGGGTTTTCCCGTTCGAATTATTATATGGGCGGCGTCCCAGGGGTATTCTGGATTTGTTAAAAGAAACTTGGGAGGAAAATCCGAGCCCCAGCAAAAATGAAATTCAATACGTCATGGACCTACGAGCAAAGCTGCACTCACTCGGTCAAATTTCACGAGAACATTTGCTCAAGGCCCAGGAACGACAGAGACGGCAATATAACAGGGGACACAATTGCAAAAGTTTCAACCGGGAGATCAAGTCCTAGTGTTACTCCCCAACGTCAGCATCTAAACTACTCGCAAAGTGGCAAGGACCCTTTGAGGTTACACGACGAGTGGGGATGTTGATTATGAAGTCATTCGCTCGGATAGAGGTGGGTCACGTCAGATCTACCACCTAAATTTATTAAAACGGTGGGAGGTGGTAGACCCTGTTTCGCTCGCCATGCCAGAAAATCCCCGAGATGAGCTGGGACCGGAAATTCCAATTGAAAATACGAGACTTCCGGTCCCGTTGGTAGCCATCTTGCGCCGGGCCAGCGGGCAGAGGTGAGTAATTTACAGCGCTGTTTTTCTGACGTGTTTTCTCCCTTACCGGGTGAACTGACTTGATTGAACACCACATTCAGACCCCGCCAGGCACCGTGATTAGAGTCGGCCATATCGCTTGCCTGAACACAAAAAAAAAGTGGTTCAGGAAGAATTAGAAAAATGCTGGACATGGGAGTAATCGAGGAATCTAGTAGTGACTGGTGCAGCCCCATTGTGCTTGTACCTAAGCCTGATGGGTCGGTTCGATTCTGTGTGGACTACAGGAAAGTTAACGCAGTATCGAAATTCGATGCCTATCCAATGCCCCGGGTTGACGAGCTGCTGGATCGGTTGGGCACTGCTCGCTTTTATTCGACACTGGATTTAACCAAGGGCTACTGGCAGATTCCCTTGTCTCCAGCGTCCAGGAAAAGTCGGCATTCTCTACTCCGTTCGGTTTACACCAATTCCTGACCTTGCCTTTCGGTCTGCATGGGGCTCCGGCCACCTTTCAACGCCTAATGGATAGGCTGCTTCGACCGCATGCTGCATATGCCGCAGCATATTTGGATGACATTGTCATCTATAGCCATGATTGGGAGCGGCATATGCAGCATTTGCGGGCCGTCCTACAGACGCTGAGGGGAGCGGGGCTCACTGCTAACCCAGGTAAGTGCGCTATTGGGCGGAGAGAGGTACGGTATCTGGGGTTCCTCTTGGGCGGGGGCAGGTCCGACCTTTGATTGATAAAACCGCGGCCGTTTCGGCCTGCCCACAGCCCAAGTCTAAAAACAGGTGAGATCCTTTTTTGGGACTGGCAAATTATTATCGCCGGTTTATTCCTGGCTTTTCGGCACTAGCCAGTCCCTAACTGATCTCACCCGAAAGGGAGCCTCAGATCCGGTCCAGTGGACGGAGCAGTGTCAGGCGGCGTTCCTGAGGATAAAAGCGATTCTATGTGGCGGCCCTCTGCTAATCAGCCCTGATTTCTCCCTGCCTTTTGTTTTGCAGACCGACGCCTCGGATAGGGGCTGGGGGCAGTCTTGTCCCAGGAGCGTGGGGGAGGAGGCGACCGATATGTTACATCAGTCGGAAGCTTACTCCGAGAGAGGCCCGCTACAGCGCAATAGAGAAAGAGTGTTTGGCGATCAAGTGGGCCTCTCTCACCCTCAGGTACTACCTCCTGGGCAAGACCTTTACCCTCTACACCGACCATGCACCCCTCCAGTGGCTACACAAAATGAAGGACACCAACGCAAGGATCACTCGGTGGTATCTTGCATTACAACCCCTTTGCTTCGAGTGATCCATCGGCCAGGGTCCGCGAATGGGTGCGCAGACTTCCTCTCCAGGGAGGGGAGTCTGTCGGGCCGAATGGGCCCTGGTCACATTCTGGCGATGGAGGGTGTGGAAGGCGTCGGTCTCAGCAGCGGATCAGGGCGATTAGCGGCCACGCCTACTGGCAGAGCAGCCAGCGCACGCACCGGTCTGGTGTTGCTAATCACATCGGTGTGCTTTAAAACTGCTCTGCTCTCTTCAGTAGGTGGCTGGAACAAGGAAGAAAAGGCGTGGGAGACCGAGGAGAAAGAAAGACAGAAAGCAAAGCAAAGCAAGGCAAAGCTTTCTGTTACGGTTTAAATGGTTGTTGTGTTTATTTTGTTTATTTGGTTTGGAAACTCCGGTCTGGTTCTCTGCCCGTGTCGGATCAGAGAAGCGTCGAAAACAACTAAATAAAGAATCCGGTCCGTAGACCGAAAACTCCACCCTGTTTCCAGACTGCTCTGTTCCTTACAGCGATTGTCACGTGGCGTGTGACATGGATGTTGGTGATCGTCAAGCTCCATCTGTCACACCGTCCTCCAGGCAGCTAGATGTATAGTTAGCCTTAGTTAGCTATATTCCGTTGTGAATTACTGGCAATATATGGTACTCAAATCATGTATTTTCTGACTATAAGTGCTCATAACCGGTTAGATAATACGCGGCTCATTACATCGTTAGCTAGTTAGCACTAGCATATATAGCTAGCTGGCTATACACAGTGAAAAGTTGCATTCAGTTCGCTACTGAGCTGCACTACTTTTTCAGGGGACCTATGCGTTAACAAACATTAGGCTAGTATAACAAGCTAGTGCTAGCTAGCGAGTTCAGCTAGCCTAGCAAGCAAGCTAGCTAGCTTGGCTAGCAGGCTTTGTTTGCGGAAGCCAGTGTCAGTATACATCTAACTTGTCAGCTGACAAGCTAGCGTTGAAGGTGATGTGAATCAGTGTCCCTGCATTCGAAATTAGGCTACGTTATGTAATGAGCCTAATCAAATCAAATCAAACTTTATTTATATAGCCCCTTTCGTACAAATTTGCAATATAAAGTGCTTGCTTGACATTGTAAAAAAACTAATAAAAACCAAGATTAAATGGAAAAACAAAAGTTGGGATTGAAGAAATCAGGATAAAAGTGCCAGTCATGGATAATGACCCTATTAGGGTGCTGTAGACTAAAAGGTAGCCTTTAATTTGATTTAGTTTAGGCTATCTGCT
>JAINUG010002475.1:0-10670 GCA_029706075.1 Aldrovandia affinis
CAAAGCCAATACCTAGCGATGCTTTACACTGACTAAACCGCTAGATTCGCCGCTACATTAGAAAATGTCACGCCGCTGCTATCGCTGCCATTGAATTGAATGGATAGCCAGTTAGCATGTTTCCGACTTGTTTTAAACTACTTTTCCGACCGATTTGGACCGGAAAACGGCCTGGTTAATGAGGGGGCGTGTCAAAGCCAATACCTAGCGATGCTTTACACTGACTAAACCGCTAGATTCGCCGCTACATTACAAAATGTCACTCGATGCTATCGCTGCCATTGAATTGAATGGATAGCCAGTTAGCATGTTTCCGACTTGTTTTAAACTACTTTTCCGACCGATTTGGACCGGGAAAGCGGCCTGGTTAATGAGGGGGCGTGTCAAAGCCAATACCTAGCGATGCTTTACACTGACTAAACCGCTAGATTCGCCGCTACATTAGAAAATGTCACGCCGCTGCTATCGCTGCCATTGAATTGAATGGATAGCCAGTTAGCATGTTTCCGACTTGTTTTAAACTACTTTTCCGACCGATTTGGACCGGGAAAACGGCCTGGTTAATGAGGGGGCGTGTCAAAGCCAATACCTAGCGATGCTTTACACTGACTAAACAGCTAGATTCGCCGCTACATTAGAAAATGTCACGCCGCTGCTATCGCTGCCATTGAATTGAATGGATAGCCAGTTAGCATGTTTCCGACTTGTTTTAAACTACTTTTCCGACCGATTTGGACCGGGAAAACGGCCTGGTTAATGAGGGGGCGTGTCAAAGCCAATACCTAGCGATGCTTTACACTGACTAAACGCTAGATTCGCCGCTACATTAGAAAATGTCACGCCGCTGCTATCGCTGCCATTGAATTGAATGGATAGCCAGTTAGCATGTTTCCGACTTGTTTTAAACTACTTTTCCGACCGATTTGAACCGGGAAAACGGCCTGGTTAATGAGGGGGCGTGTCAAAGCCAATACCTAGCGATGCTTTACACTGACTAAACGGTCTAGATTCGCCGCTACATTACAAAATGTCACGCCGCTGCTATCGCTGCCATTGAATTGAATGGATAGCCAGTTAGCATGTTTCCGACTTGTTTTAAACTACTTTTCCGACCGATTTGGACGGGAAAACGGCCTGGTTAATGAGGGGGCGTGTCAAAGCCAATACCTAGCGATGCTTTACACTGACTAAACCGCTAGATTCGCCGCTACATTAGAAAATGTCACGCCGCTGCTATCGCTGCCATTGAATTGAATGGATAGCCAGTTAGCATGTTTCCGACTTGTTTTAAACTACTTTTCCGACCGATTTGGACCGGGAAAACGGCCTGGTTAATGAGGGGGCGTGTCAAAGCCAATACCTAGCGATGCTTTACACTGACTAAACCGCTAGATTCGCCGCTACATTAGAAAATGTCACGCCGCTGCTATCGCTGCCATTGAATTGAATGGATAGCCAGTTAGCATGTTTCCGACTTGTTTTAAACTACTTTTCCGACCGATTTGGACCGGGAAAACGGCCTGGTTAATGAGGGGGCGTGTCAAAGCCAATACCTAGCGATGCTTTACAATGATTAAACCGCTAGATTCGCCGCTACATTACAAAATGTCACTCCGATGCTATCGCTGCCATTGAATTGAATGGATAGCCAGTTAGCATGTTTCCGACTTGTTTTAAACTACTTTTCCGACCGATTTGGACCGGGAAAACGGCCTGGTTAATGAGGGGGCGTGTCAAAGCCAATACCTAGCGATGCTTTACACTGACTAAACCGCTAGATTCGCCGCTACATTAGAAAATGTCACGCCGCTGCTATCGCTGCCATTGAATTGAATGGATAGCCAGTTAGCATGTTTCCGACTTGTTTTAAACTACTTTTCCGACCGATTTGGACCGGGAAAACGGCCTGGTTAATGAGGGGGCGTGTCAAAGCCAATACCTAGCGATGCTTTACACTGACTAAACCGCTAGATTCGCCGCTACATTAGAAAATGTCACGCCGCTGCTATCGCTGCCATTGAATTGAATGGATAGCCAGTTAGCATGTTTCCGACTTGTTTTAAACTACTTTTCCGACCGATTTGGACCGGGAAAACGGCCTGGTTAATGAGGGGGCGTGTCAAAGCCAATACCTAGCGATGCTTTACACTGACTAAACAGCTAGATTCGCCGCTACATTAGAAAATGTCACGCCGCTGCTATCGCTGCCATTGAATTGAATGGATAGCCAGTTAGCATGTTTCCGACTTGTTTTAAACTACTTTTCCGACCGATTTGGACGGGAAAACGGCCTGGTTAATGAGGGGCGTGTCAAAGCCCAATACCTAGCGATGCTTTACAATGATTAAACCGCTAGATTCGCCGCTACATTACAAAATGTCACTCCGATGCTATCGCTGCCATTGAATTGAATGGATAGCCAGTTAGCATGTTTCCGACTTGTTTTAAACTACTTTTCCGACCGATTTGGACCGGGAAAACGGCCTGGTTAATGAGGGGGAGTGTCAAAGCCAATACCTAGCGATGCTTTACACTGACTAAACCGCTAGATTCGCCGCTACATTAGAAAATGTCACGTCGCTGCTATCGCTGCCATTGAATTGAATGGATAGCCAGTTAGCATGTTTCCGACTTGTTTTAAACTACTTTTCCGACCGATTTGGACCGGGAAAACGGCCTGGTTAATGAGGGGGCGTGTCAAAGCCAATACCTAGCGATGCTTTACACTGACTAAACCGCTAGATTCGCCGCTACATTAGAAAATGTCACGCCGCTGCTATCGCTGCCATTGAATTGAATGGATAGCCAGTTAGCATGTTTCCGACTTGTTTTAAACTACTTTTCCGACCGATTTGGACCGGAAAACGGCCTGGTTAATGAGGGGCGTGTCAAAGCCAATACCTAGCGATGCTTTACACTGACTAAACCGCTAGATTCGCCGCTACATTAGAAAATGTCACGCCGCTGCTATCGCTGCCATTGAATTGAATGGATAGCCAGTTAGCATGTTTCCGACTTGTTTTAAACTACTTTTCCGACCGATTTGGACCGGGAAAACGGCCTGGTTAATGAGGGGCGTGTCAAAGCCAATACCTAGCGATGCTTTACACTGACTAAACCGCTAGATTCGCCGCTACATTAGAAAATGTCACGCCACTGCTATCGCTGCCATTGAATTGAATGGATAGCCAGTTAGCATGTTTCCGACTTGTTTTAAACTACTTTTCCGACCGATTTGGACCGGGAAAACGGCCTGGTTAATGAGGGGGCGTGTCAAAGCCAATACCTAGCGATGCTTTACACTGACTAAACAGCTAGATTCGCCGCTACATTAGAAAATGTCACGCCGCTGCTATCGCTGCCATTGAATTGATTGGATAGCCAGTTAGCATGTTTCCGACTTGTTTTAAATGACTTTTCCGACCGATTTGGACGGGAAAACGGCTTGGTTAATGAGCGGGCGTGTCAAAGCCAATACCTAGCGATGCTTTACACTGACTAAACAGCTAGATTCGCCGCTACATTAGAAAATGTCACGCCGCTGCTATCGCTGCTATTGAATTGAATGGATAGCCAGTTAGCATGTTTCCGACTTGTTTTAAACGACTTTTCCGACCGATTTGGACCGGGAAAACGGCCTGGTTAATGAGGGGGCGTGTCAAAGCCAATACCTAGCGATGCTTTACAATGATTAAACCGCTAGATTCGCCGCTACATTACAAAATGTCACTCCGATGCTATCGCTGCCATTGAATTGAATGGATAGCCAGTTAGCATGTTTCCGACTTGTTTTAAACTACTTTTCCGACCGATTTGGACCGGGAAAACGGCCTGGTTAATGGGGGAGTGTCAAAGCCAATACCTAGCGATGCTTTACACTGACTAAACCGCTAGATTCGCCGCTACATTAGAAAATGTCACGCCGCTGCTATCGCTGCCATTGAATTGAATGGATAGCCAGTTAGCATGTTTCCGACTTGTTTTAAACTACTTTTCCGACCGATTTGGACCGGGAAAACGGCCTGGTTAATGAGGGGGCGTGTCAAAGCCAATACCTAGCGATGCTTTACACTGACTAAACCGCTAGATTCGCCGCTACATTAGAAAATGTCACGCCGCTGCTATCGCTGCCATTGAATTGAATGGATAGCCAGTTAGCATGTTTCCGACTTGTTTTAAACTACTTTTCCGACCGATTTGGACCGGGAAAACGGCCTGGTTAATGAGGGGGCGTGTCAAAGCCAATACCTAGCGATGCTTTACACTGACTAAACCGCTAGATTCGCCGCTACATTAGAAAATGTCACGCCGCTGCTATCGCTGCCATTGAATTGAATGGATAGCCAGTTAGCATGTTTCCGACTTGTTTTAAACTACTTTTCCGACCGATTTGGACCGGGAAAACGGCCTGGTTAATGAGGGGGCGTGTCAAAGCCAATACCTAGCGATGCTTTACAATGATTAAACCGCTAGATTCGCCGCTACATTACAAAATGTCACTCCGATGCTATCGCTGCCATTGAATTGAATGGATAGCCAGTTAGCATGTTTCCGACTTGTTTTAAACTACTTTTCCGACCGATTTGGACCGGGAAAACGGCCTGGTTAATGAGGGGGAGTGTCAAAGCCAATACCTAGCGATGCTTTACACTGACTAAACCGCTAGATTCGCCGCTACATTAGAAAATGTCACGCCGCTGCTATCGCTGCCATTGAATTGAATGGATAGCCAGTTAGCATGTTTCCGACTTGTTTTAAACTACTTTTCCGACCGATTTGGACCGGGAAAACGGCCTGGTTAATGAGGGGGCGTGTCAAAGCCAATACCTAGCGATGCTTTACACTGACTAAACCGCTAGATTCGCCGCTACATTACAAAATGTCACGCCGCTGCTATCGCTGCCATTGAATTGAATGGATAGCCAGTTAGCATGTTTCCGACTTGTTTTAAACTACTTTTCCGACCGATTTGGACCGGGAAAACGGCCTGGTTAATGAGGGGGCGTGTCAAAGCCAATACCTAGCGATGCTTTACAATGATTAAACCGCTAGATTCGCCGCTACATTACAAAATGTCACTCCGATGCTATCGCTGCCATTGAATTGAATGGATAGCCAGTTAGCATGTTTCCGACTTGTTTTAAACTACTTTTCCGACCGATTTGGACCGGGAAAACGGCCTGGTTAATGAGGGGGAGTGTCAAAGCCAATACCTAGCGATGCTTTACACTGACTAAACCGCTAGATTCGCCGCTACATTAGAAAATGTCACGCCGCTGCTATCGCTGCCATTGAATTGAATGGATAGCCAGTTAGCATGTTTCCGACTTGTTTTAAACTACTTTTCCGACCGATTTGGACCGGGAAAATGGCCTGGTTAATGAGGGGGCGTGTCAAAGCCAATACCTAGTGATGCTTTACACTGACTAAACCGCTAGATTCGCCGCTACATTACAAAATGTCACGCCGATGCTATCGCTGCCATTGAATTGAATGGATAGCCAGTTAGCATGTTTCCGACTTGTTTTAAACTACTTTTCCGACCGATTTGGACCGGGAAAACGGCCTGGTTAATGAGGGGGAGTGTCAAAGCCAATACCTAGCGATGCTTTACACTGACTAAACCGCTAGATTCGCGCGCTACATTAGAAAATGTCACGCCACTGCTATCGCTGCCATTGAATTGAATGGATAGCCAGTTAGCATGTTTCCGACTTGTTTTAAACTACTTTTCCGACCGATTTGGACCGAGAAAACGGCCTGGTTAATGAGGGGGCGTGTCAAAGCCAATAGCTAGTGAAGCTTTACACTGACTAAACCGCTAGATTCGCCGCTACATTAGAAAATGTCACGCAGCTGCTATCGCTGCTATTGAATTGAATGGATAGCCAGTTAGCATGTTTCCGACTTGTTTTAAACTACTTTTCCGACCGATTTGGACCGGGAAAACGGCCTGGTTAATGAGGCGGCGTGTCAAAGCCAATACCTAGCGATGCTTTACACTGACTAAACCGCTAGATTCGCCGCTACATTACAAAATGTCACGCCGATGCTATCGCTGCCATTGAATTGAATGGATGGCCAGTTAGCATGTTTCCGACTTGCTCCTTTTTGTATTTTTTGTAAAATATGGATATATATTTCCTTTATATATATATTTTTTTTTTTTTGTCAAATTTTTTTTTTCCTTTATATATATATTTTATATATTTATTTTTTGGTCAAATTTTTTGTAATTTTTTTATATATATATTTTTTTCCTTTATATATATATATTTTATATTTTTTTTTTTGTCAAATTTTTTGTAATTTAAAAAAAATATATATATATATATTTCCTTTATATATATATATTATATATATTTATTTATTTTGTCAAATTTTTCCTTTATATATATATTTTATATATATTATTTTTTTGGTCAAATTTTTTGTAATTTTTTTATATATATATTTTTTTCCTTTATATATATATTTTATATTTTTTTGGGTCAAATTTTTTGTAATTTTAAAAAAATATATATATATATATTTCCTTTATATATATATATATATATATTTTTTTTTGTCAAATTTTTCCTTTATATATATATTTTATATATATTTTTTTTTGGTCAAATTGTTTTGTAATTTTTTTTATATATATTTTTCCTTTATATATATATTTTATATATTTTTGGGGTCAAATTGTTTTGTATTTTTTTGTAAAATATATATATATATTTCCTTTTTATATATATTTTTTTTTTGTCAAATTTTTTTCCTTTATATATATTTTTTTATATATTTTTTTTGGTCACATTTTTTAGTAAATTTTTTAAAAAATATATATATATTTTTCCTTTATATATATATTTTATATATATTATTTTTTTTGGTCAAATTTTTTTGTAATTTTTTTATATATATATTTTTCCTTTATATATATATTTTATATATATTATTTTTTTTCTTGGTCAAATTTTTTGGTAATTTTTTTAATATATATATTTTTTCCTTTATATATATATATATTTTTTTTTTGTCACTTTTTTTGTACATTTTTTTATATATATTTTTTTCCTTTATATATATATTTTATATATATTTTATTTTTTTGGTCAAATTTTAATGAGGGTGCATGTCAAAGCCAATACCTAGCGATACTTTACACTGACTAAACTGCTAGATTCGCCGCTACATTAGAAAATGTCACGCCGCTGCTATCGCTGCCATTGAATTGAATGGATAGCCAGTTAGCATGTTTCCGACTTGTTTTAAACGACTTTTCCGACCGATTTGGACCGGGAAAACGGCCTGGTTAATGAGGGGGCGTGTCAAAGCCAATACCTAGCGATGCTTTACACTGACTAAACCGCTAGATTCGCCGCTACATTACAAAATGTCACTCCGATGCTATCGCTGCCATTGAATTGAATGGATAGCCAGTTAGCATGTTTCCGACTTGTTTTAAACTACTTTTCCGACCGATTTGGACCGGGAAAACGGCCTGGTTAATGAGGGGGTGTGTCAAAGCCAATACCTAGTGATGCTTTACACTGACTAAACCGCTAGATTCGCCGCTACATTAGAAAATGTCACGCCGCTGCTATCGCTGCCATTGAATTGAATGGATAGCCAGTTAGCATGTTTCCGACTTGTTTTAAACTACTTTTCCGACCGATTTGGACCGGGAAAACGGCCTGGTTAATGAGGGGGAGTGTCAAAGCCAATACCTAGCGATGCTTTACACTGACTAAACCGCTAGATTCGCCGCTACATTAGAAAATGTCACGCCACTGCTATCGCTGCCATTGAATTGAATGGATAGCCAGTTAGCATGTTTCCGACTTGTTTTAAACTACTTTTCCGACCGATTTGGACCGGGAAAACGGCCTGGTTAATGAGGGGGCGTGTCAAAGCCAATACCTAGCGATGCTTTACACTGACTAAACCGCTAGATTCGCCGCTACATTAGAAAATGTCACGCCGATGCTATCGCTGCCATTGAATTGAATGGATAGCCAGTTAGCATGTTTCCGACTTGTTTTAAACTACTTTTCCGACCGATTTGGACCGGGAAAACGGCCTGGTTAATGAGGGGGCGTGTCAAAGCCAATACCTAGCGATGCTTACACTGACTAAACAGCTAGATTCGCCGCTACATTAGAAAATGTCACGCCACTGCTATCGCTGCCATTGAATTGAATGGATAGCCAGTTAGCATGTTTCCGACTTGTTTTAAACGACTTTTCCGACCGATTTGGACCGGGAAAACGGCCTGGTTAATGAGGGGGCGTGTCAAAGCCAATACCTAGCGATGCTTTACAATGATTAAACCGCTAGATTCGCCGCTACATTACAAAATGTCACTCCGATGCTATCGCTGCCATTGAATTGAATGGATAGCCAGTTAGCATGTTTCCGACTTGTTTTAAACTACTTTTCCGACCGATTTGGACCGGGAAAACGGCCTGGTTAATGAGGGGAGTGTCAAAGCCAATACCTAGCGATGCTTTACACTGACTAAACCGCTAGATTCGCCGCTACATTAGAAAATGTCACGCCGCTGCTATCGCTGCCATTGAATTGAATGGATAGCCAGTTAGCATGTTTCCGACTTGTTTTAAACTACTTTTCCGACCGATTTGGACCGGGAAAACGGCCTGGTTAATGAGGGGCGTGTCAAAGCCAATACCTAGCGATGCTTTACACTGACTAAACCGCTAGATTCGCCGCTACATTAGAAAATGTCACGCCACTGCTATCGCTGCCATTGAATTGAATGGATAGCCAGTTAGCATGTTTCCGACTTGTTTTAAACTACTTTTCCGACCGATTTGGACCGGGAAAACGGCCTGGTTAATGAGGGGCGTGTCAAAGCCAATACCTAGCGATGCTTTACACTGACTAAACCGCTAGATTCGCCGCTACATTAGAAAATGTCACGCCGATGCTATCGCTGCCATTGAATTGAATGGATAGCCAGTTAGCATGTTTCCGACTTGTTTTAAACTACTTTTCCGACCGATTTGGACCGGGAAAACGGCCTGGTTAATGAGGGGAGTGTCAAAGCCAATACCTAGCGATGCTTTACACTGACTAAACCGCTAGATTCGCCGCTACATTAGAAAATGTCACGCCACTGCTATCGCTGCCATTGAATTGAATGGATAGCCAGTTAGCATGTTTCCGACTTGTTTTAAACTACTTTTCCGACCGATTTGGACCGAGAAAACGGCCTGGTTAATGAGGGGGCATGTCAAAGCCAATAGCTAGTGAAGCTTTACACTGACTAAACCGCTAGATTCGCCGCTACATTAGAAAATGTCACGCAGCTGCTATCGCTGCTATTGAATTGAATGGATAGCCAGTTAGCATGTTTCCGACTTGTTTTAAACTACTTTTCCGACCGATTTGGACCGGGAAAACGGCCTGGTTAATGAGGCGGCGTGTCAAAGCCAATACCTAGCGATGCTTTACACTGACTAAACCGCTAGATTCGCCGCTACATTACAAAATGTCACGCCGATGCTATCGCTGCCATTGAATTGAATGGATGGCCAGTTAGCATGTTTCCGACTTGCTCCTTTTTGTATTTTTTTGTAAAATATGGATATATATTTCCTTTATATATATTTTTTTTTTTGTCAAATTTTTCCTTTATATATATATTTTATATATTTCTTTTTTTGGTCAAATTTTTTTGTAATTTTTTTATATATATATTTTTTTCCTTTATATATATATTTTATATATTTTTTTGTGTCAAATTTTTTGTAATTTAAAAAAATATATATATATATTTCCTTTATATATATATATTATATATATTTATTTATTTTGTCAAATTTTTCCTTTATATATATATTTTATATATATTATTTTTTGGGTCAAATTTTTTGTAATTTTTTTTTATATATATTTTTTTCCTTTATATATATATTTTTATATTTTTTTGGGTCAAATTTTTTTGTAATTTTAAAAAATATATATATATATATTTCCTTTATATATATATTATATATATATATTTTTTTGTCAAATTTTTCCTTTATATATATATTTTATATATATTTTTTTTAGTCAAATTGTTTTGTAATTTTTTTATATATATATTTTTTTCCTTTATGTATATATTTTATATATTTTTGGGGTCAAATTGTTTTGTATTTTTTTGTAAAATATATATATATATTTCCTTTATATATATATATTTTTTTTTTTGTCAAATTTTTCCTTTATATATATATTTTTATATATATTTTTTTGGTCACATTTTTTTAGTAAATTTTTTTAAAATATATATATATTTTTCCTTTATATATATATTTTATATATATTATTTTTTTGGTCAAATTTTTTTGTAATTTTTTTATATATATATTTTTCCTTTATATATATATTTTATATATATTATTTTTTTTTCTTGGTCAAATTTTTTGGTAATTTTTTTAATATATATATTTTTTTCCTTTATATATATATATATTTATTTTTTTTTGTCACTTTTTTGTACATTTTTTTTATATATATTTTTTTCCTTTATATATATATTTGATATATATTTTTTTTTGGTCAAATTTTAATGAGGGTGCATGTCAAAGCCAATACCTAGCGATACTTTACACTGACTAAACTGCTAGATTCGCCGCTACATTAGAAAATGTCACGCCGCTGCTATCGCTGCC
>JAINUG010002476.1:0-10647 GCA_029706075.1 Aldrovandia affinis
TAAATGACACATTTCAATGCTTTAAAAAGTTTGACCAATGACAGTACAGTGTGAATGGCTTGTGAAAGCAGCTGTGTCATGTTGACTGGGACACGAAGAGGTTATCAACTGAAATTTCTGAAAAATGTTTTGTATTCAGATTTATTTTGTGGAAAGAGTAAAATAAAGTTTATTCTTATCTTAGTCTGTCATGTTTAATGCTGATATCTCATTTTTTGAGTTGAGTTGAGTTGCCTTTATTATCATTCCAACTACATACAGGTACATAGAGGAACGAGATTACGATTCGATACTAAACAGTTCAAGCTAGCGTGAACACTGTTTTTAATCTTTAAAGCCGCTGCATCTATGTTTCGTGCGAAACGGTGCGCCACTCTACCCAACGGTCGTATCGCACGACTGGCCGTGGGCGCCATCTTCTTCTACTCACATTTCTGTGGGCTCCATCCCTTCTTTTGTACCGAATAATCAATCAGTTTTTGTAATAACAGAAACTATTTATTTGTTTTGTTCCTAATACAATTGTAATAATAATAATAATAATAAGCTTTATTTATATAGCACCTTTCATGCATTGAGATGCAGCGCAAAGTGCTTCACAGACAAAGTAAAACAAGATATAAAACAAGTTGTTAAGAGTAAGCAGAAGATAAAACAATAAGACATCAATGACCAATAAAACATCAGTGAATTAATTAAAACAGTAAAACAATAAAATATTTAAGAGCATAAAATGTCATTTGAAAACAGCATATGGGACTCATATCATAAGATGTGGTGCTAAAAAAAGGCTAGGTTAAAGAGATATGTTTTTAAGTGCCGTTTAAAGATGTCAACAGAGCCTGCCTCTCTAATATCTTTGGGTAGACTGTTCCACAATTTGGGAGCATAGCTGAAGAAGGCTGCATCTCCAATTTTCTTTTTGGGTGGGGTTTAAAGTATCTAAAAAACCAGCAGTAGAGGATCTAAGGGCTCGCGAAGGAGCATAGAGTGACAGAGACTCTGTGATATAGGCCGGTCCTAAGCCATTTAGAGCTTTGAAAACGAGTAGAAGGACTTTAAAATCAATTCTGGTAGATACAGGGAGCCAGTGCAGTGTAACTAGGACTGGAGTGATGTGTTCTCTCTTTTGTTTTAGTTAGTAGTCTGGCAGCGGAGTTCTGGATAAGCTGCAGCCTCTCAATGGACTTTTAGGAAGACCAGTAAAGAGTGCATTGCAATAGTCTAATCTACTTGAGATAAACGCATGAATTTATTTTTCAGCATCTTGCTGGGTCAGGAATGGCCGTACCTTGGCAATGTTTCTGAGATGAAAGAATGCCACCTTGGTCACCTTGCTTATATGGGGCGTAAAACTTAGATCAGAGTCTAAAATAACACCCAGACTTGTTACTTCTGGTTTGATCCAGGGAGTCAGATTGCCAAGTCTTTTAAGCAGCTCATCCCTTTTGGATTTGGGGCCAACCAATAGGATTTCTGTCTTATCCTCATTAAGTTTTAGAAAGTTATTGTTCATCCATTTATTTATTGCTGACATACAGGTAGTAAGGAGCTTAAGGCATCTACATTACTTGGTTCAACGGATATGTACAATTGTGTATCATCAGCATAGCTATGGAAACTAACATCATGTTCCCTGATGATATCACCTAGAGGAAGCATGTATAGTGAAAACAGCAGAGGGCAAGGCAGCTCCCTTGTGCGACACCACAGGTTATGTCGTGTTTCTCTGATACATGGTCCCCCAGACTAACATAAAATGTTCTTCCTGTAATGTAAGTTCGGAGCCAGTTTAAAACACATTTAGAGAGACCAACCCAGTTTTCAAGGCGATTTAAGAGAATTTCATGGTCAACTGTGTCGAACGCTGCACTTAAATCTAGGAGAACCAGAACCGAAATCTTATTGGCATCAGCATTAAGTCTCAGATCGCTGACTATCTTTGTGAGAGCAGTTTCTGTGCTATGATTTGTTCTGAACCCTGATTGAAATTTCTCTAGAATGTTGTTTTCATTTAGAAAGTTGTTTAACTGGTGGAAAACAACCTTTTCCAGTATCTTGCTTAAAAATGGGAGGTTTGATATGGGTCTATAATTGCTAAGAGTGTCACAGTGTAGCTTAGGCTTCTTCAGTAGAGGTTTCACAACGGAAGTTTTAAAAGCCTCAGGGCAAATTCCCATTTCAAGGGATGTATTAATAATTTTCAGGACGGAATCTGAGATACTGTTGAAAACACTCTTGAAGAGTGGAGAAGGGATTGGGTCGAGACAGCATGATGATGGTTTACTCAGAGTAACAATCTTACACAGTTCTCGGGTTGAGATGTTGGTGAATTTTCCCATAGTTGCCTGCCTTTCACGAGGTTGAATGCAGGGGTCGGCGATTGTTTTTGTAATGCCAGCTCTGATGGTTGTGATTTTATTGTTAAAGAAATTTGCAAAGTCCTCACATTTAGATGCAGAGGCTTGGCTAGAAATGTCAGAAGTTGGTGTGGGATTTAATAGGCGGTCAATAGTTGAGAACAGTACCCTAGAGTTACTGCCATTCTCAGCAATTATCTTAGAAAAATGGGTTCGTCTCGCAGTGGATATAGCTTTATTATAGGTAGAGATGCATTCCTTCAATATGCCATGGTGAATCTCTAGTTTAGTTTTTCTCCAGGTCTGTTCTGCTGCTCTACATAATCTCTTAAGCTCACGGATAGTGCTATTTATCCATGGTGATATTTTATCAATTGACCTCTTTTTAATCTTAACTGGCGCTACGCTATCTAATGCATGAACTAAATTGCTATTTAGGGTATTAACCATTTCATTTATCGAGCAGTGTGCATTACATGGTTCAAAGGAGTTTGCAAGTTCAGAAAAATGTCGTTCTGCTGTGATATCTAGGTAGCGTTTTTTAACTGTAACTTCACTTGTATTACTAGATGTATTTAGTAGGGCATTAAAGAACACACAGTAATGATCAGAGATAGCAATGTCAGACACTGAGATATTATCAATGTTAATCCCTTGCGATATCTGTAAGGGTTGGTGGTGATAGGCGCCACTCGCAGAACCCTAGGGGATCAAAAAGTTAGACGGAACCCGTCTAACCACTAGCTCTGTAAAACAGAGAATAGGGAAGATAATAAGGGATGAACGTAAACCACACCCACCGGGTGGTAACTCCATGTGTCTGAAAACGAAAAGGCACTGATAGCCAAACGAACAAGTTAGTAACCTGACTCAAAGCCCCGCCTAGCGGGCAAGGTTCTTTATAATAGTTACAACTAAAAGTTCGTAAAATAAAGACACGAGTATCCCAAAATAAAGGCTAGGAGAGCCGAGAGAACATGGTTGAAACCCAGAAACAGCCCAACAGGCTGAACAACCAAAACCCGAACGAAAAGCGCTTAATAGCGAGCAGGGTTTTTTTTACATTGGGTACAATAAACATGTTACACAGTTTGCATAATACCTAAAAGTTCGAGCGTCCGAAAAGCGAAAAGCCAGGAGAGCCACAGAACCACATTGCAACCCGAAACAGTGAAGTGACTGAACAAACGAAACCCAACAGAAAGCCCATAACAAATGAGCAAGGTTTCTAATAAGGGTACAATTTAAATAAGTATTATGTAAATACCGAACCAATAATACTGAACATCCCAAAAATGTGAAAGGCTAGGAAGCCAACAGAACCAGGTTATCACCTGAAAACAGTCTAGACGACTGAACCCACGAAAACAAAATGAAAACGCTTAATAGCGAGCAAAGGGTTTTTTTAGAAAGACACAAGTAAATAAATATTATGACTGGACATAACCAAAAGTACTGAGCGTCCGGAAACGCGGAAGAGCTAGGAGAGCCCACAAGATCACATGGTAAAACCTGACCCACTAGTTCTGAACGTCCGAAAACTAGAAACGGTTAGGGGGGACCGGCAGAACAGCAGAGTAAAACCTATACCAGGAGATCTGCTGAACAAGAATGAAACCAAAATAAAAGCGCATTTTTAGCGAACAAGGTTTCTATTCGAAAGTGACAAAGAATTTGGTTATCAAAAGTTCTGAGCGTATGTAAACGCAGGGGGGCTAGGAGAACCGCCAGAACAATAAGTAACCCGTAAACAGCCTATCAGACTGAACAAATGAAACTGTGAAACACTCCTAACCACGAGTGAGTTTCAAATGTAAGAAATAAGGTTAGGAAATAGAACCCATAAACAGCCTAGACGACTGAACAAATGAAACTAGAGGAACACTCCTAACCACGAGTGAGTTTCAAATGTAGGCACTAAAGGTTATAAAATAGAACCCATAAACAGCCTAGACGACTGAACAAATGAAACCAGAGGAAACACCTAACCACGAGTGAGTTTCAAATGTAGGAACTATTGGTTATAAAATAGAACCCATAAACAGCCTAGACGACTGAACAAATGAAACCAGAGGAACACTCCTAACCACGAGTGAGTTTCAAATGTAGGAACTATAGGTTATTAAATGGCACAGAGCGTAAGAAAACGCAGGAGGCTAGCAAAGCCGCCATAACAAAATTGAAACCCGAAAACAACCTCAGCGACCCAGAAGGTACAATTTACACACGAGAGAAGTTCCATAAGTGGGTACAATTAAATGGTGAATGAACCGACCTTAACTCAAAACTCTTTATGTCCAAAACGAGAAAGGCAGTTAGCCAAAAGAACCAGTAGTAACCCACGAACCAGTCGACCCGGCTGGATAAAACGAAACCAAAAGAAAAGCGCATTTTAGCGAACAAGGTTTCTTAAAGCAGGAAACTAAAATGAGTTCTTTCGTTAGGACCAGAGTACTCCCCAAAAACGTAAACGGCTAGAAGAGCCAAAAGAACAAGTTAGCAACCCAAAACAGTCGAACAGACTGACGAACGGAAACCAACCGAAAACCCCCATTTAGAGAGAAAGGTTTCCTTAAAAGGGACAACTAACTAAGTTCTTGCGTCTTTAGAAGGGGTTGAAATGGAGATAGTCGTTTCTAAAGAAAAGTCTTTGTGAAGTCTTTGTGAACGTCTTGAAAAAGACATTCTTACCTTACCGGCTAAAAATCGTAAAGATGGCTTACGATTTCGCCCCGAATGAAGTTTAGGTGCGAGTATTTATAGGGAAGAGATAATTGGTCATTCAAGCCAGCTGAGCGCGTTTAAGGAAAAAGGCGCACACCGCCATCTGGTGGTGAATCTGGGGAACAACCGTGACAGATATCACCAAGTCAAGAATATTACCTAATTGATGAGTAGCTACAGTAACATGCTGAGTTAATCCTAGGCTATCTAAGAGATTCATAAATTCCATGGCTTTCAGGTCAGTACTATTATTGATATGAATATTCATATCTCCAATAAGGATTATTCGGTCATAACTAGTAAGGATAATTGACATAAGCTCAGAGAATTCAGAGAGAAATATTGAGGATTGCTTAGGTGGTCTATATAATGTTAAAATAAGCACATCTGATTTAGCTTTAAGTAAAATAGTTAGGTATTCAAAAGATAAAAATTTACCCAAATCAATCTCAGTACAACTAAACTGATTGGAGAAGATAGCGGCTATACCACCCCTCGTTTGTCCTGTCTTACTGATTGAAAAAACATATAGTTAGGAGGACAAGTTTCTATGAGAGTTGCAGCTCCATCATTCTTAAGCCAGGTTTCTACAAGGAAAATAAAATGCAAATTCTTTTCAGAGATAAGATCATTGATTAAAAACTCTTATTTGTGAGTGATCTAACATTTAAAAGTGCCATATTGGCATGCAGGTCCAACTCTGTATGAATCAAGGGCTTTACTAAAATGTTCACTAAATTACTATGATTGCAACCGGCACTATGTCTAGGCCTATATTGTCTCTGCACAGTAATAGTAGATGGAATGAAGGACAAAGGTCAAGCTATGTTCTGTTTTGGCCGAAGAATCCTGTCTGAGAGAGAGCCAAGGCGAGATTTGCTGGTCTTGGGTGTGGGCGGAGCCTGGCGCTTGCGTGGTAGTAGTGATGTTGATGGGGGGAGTAGAGGAAAAGGTTTGCCAATCTTGGGTGGGGGTGGTGCCTGGCGTTTGCGGAAGACTGATGGTGAAGCTGAGGGGGTGAAGAGGGAGGGGAGGGGGCATGGTGAAGGGCATGA
This sequence comes from Aldrovandia affinis, assembly GCA_029706075.1. NCBI lineage: Eukaryota > Metazoa > Chordata > Actinopteri > Notacanthiformes > Halosauridae > Aldrovandia > Aldrovandia affinis. Next base: position 6,140 of record JAINUG010002476.1, read on the forward strand.
TAAAGGAGGTGTTAAGGGGGGCAGCTGAGGCGACGGTGAGTGAGGGACTGATGTAGAGGGTAGTGAGGATAGTGAAGGGAGTAATGCCGCAGGTGGTGAAGGGGATGGTGAGGGAGGTGATGGAGAAGATAATGGGGGAAGGGATACTGGGAGGCGGGTGTTCTGAGGGGTGGCAGTGAAAGACTGCGGAAGTGCCAGGAAGGGGCTTGTGTCAGATTCCAAGTCACTGTCTCTGGAGGGAGAAACAGGTTCCATGCCCCTAGTCAGAGGTGGGAATTCATCAGGGTTCATGCTCAAGGCCTGAGGTTGGAGTAGCAGCTGCTTATCACCACAGTCTTCAAGCTGCATAATGTCCTCGCTGCAAGCACAGGCTGCAGGCTGAAGTTGAGGGGGAGTTTTGTCCTCGGGCAGAGATAGTGTGGTGACTCTGTGTTCCTTGCGCTGAAGATAGTCCTGTGGAGAGAATGCAGCGTTCGAATGGAGAAGATGAGATTGTCTGTCAGAGCTTTTACACCCATCCTGTTCGGGTGAAGGCCATCATGCATGAAAAAAAGCTCTACGGCCCCAAAACAAATTAAAGTTGTCAATAAAATTCAATCCCAATAAGTTGCAAGTTTTAGAGAGCCATGCATTCAAGTTCAATAAACGAGAGAACGTATTACTTCCCCCTGCAACGGCCCACTAATAAATGTCTGGATTTTCAGTTCATGAAGTGAATCAAAAAGCTCGATAAAATCGCTTTTCATCATTTCTGATTGTCCTCTAAGAATGTCATTTTTCCCAACGTGAATTACAAGGTGACTGGTCCGTTTATTCTTCTTGAGTAGTGCAGGGAGCTGCGTCGTAATGTCGGATACACACGCATTAGGGAGGCAGATTGTCGTAGCATTTTTAGCTGCTACATTACGCATGACTGAGTCACCCGTAATGAGGATGTTTTTCTCGGCATAGTCGTTGTTCCCCACAGACCGGTGCTGAGTAGGTCCTGCTCTGCTTATTACTGGCTCAGCTCGCGTTGGTGTACTCTGCTGGAGACTGGCAGTCATTGGAGGGGACATTAGGCCAGGATATGAAGACACTAGTGGCATACCTCCAGAAATGGAGATTGAAGCTCAGCGAGGCAAAGACGGTGTCGGCAGCCTTCCATCTTTACAACAAGGAGGCCAAACGTGAGCTCCGAGTAAATATCGGCGGAATACCCCTGCCATGTTGCGCTGAGCCAACGTACCTCGGCGTGACACTGGACAGGTCGCTCACGTTTCGCCGACACCTCGTCACTGCGCAAGAAGCTAACATCTCGTGTGGCATTGATGAGGCGACTAGTCGGGTCAGGCTGGGGCGCGGGGCAAGAACACTGCGTCACGGCTGCCCTGGCCCTTGTCTACTCGACTAGTGAGTACTGCGCGCCAGTATGGTGTCGCAGTGCTCACACCCGCCTCATCGATACGCCTATCAACGAAGCATTGCGCATTGTGACAGGATGCCTGCGTCCCACTCCTGTGGACAACCTCTCCATCCTTGCAGGCATCCAGCCCGCTGGGCTTCGCCGTGCGGGAGCCATAGCACGTCTCGCATGCCGGGCCATGGAGCCAAACCATCTGCTTCATGAAAGGCTCACTCTAACAGCTGAGCCTCCCCGGCGCCTCAAGTCGAGACACCCATTTGTGCCTGCCGCACGGGAACTCCTGCAGCAATGCAGCGACCTTAATATCAGTGCGGCACGGTGGGTGGATTACACCTGGAGCACGGAGTGGGAGAAAAACACCTCTAGACTCCGTGACTTCATCCCAGACGTCGGTCCTCCCCCCATCGGGGTGGACCTGCCCGACTGGCGTGGGTGAGGCTTAACCGCCTCCGGACTGGCGTCGGGCGTTTCTGCTCATCGATGCACAGATGGGGCTTGGCCTCCTGCGCGGCCTGCGAGTGTGGCGCAGAGGAACAAACCGCAGACCATGTCATCTTGATTGCGATTTTTATCGGGCACCCAATGGGATCCATGGTCTGTCGGTTTTGGATGACTGACACGGTGACATGGCTGCTGGAGGTGTGCCCCGAAATATAGCCTGGGTGAACCCCCCCTAGGCTTGAGGTGGTAAAAGGATAGCCCCTCGGCCCCGAGCCTAGGGGAGCAGGAAAATAATATACCCAAACGACGAAGAAGCTAGCGTGCGTGTTTGCTTTCCGGTTTTTTTGACATTCGTTACCCTGCTTTCTGCACTTGGCATTTCCTCATCCATATTCGCAAGTGGCTCAAATCGATTTTTTAGAAATAGCGAAGATTGGGTAGCAGCATTATGAGCGTTTGGGTTAGTATTAGCGTTTGGCGTGGAAGACGCTAACAGTTGGAACTTACTTGCTGTAGCTAGTACCTCGGCATCAGCACCTCCAGTTGCATCGACTAGCTCTTCACGGCTACCACTCGACTTGTTTAGGGTGCAATTTTTCGCTGTCGACTCCTTTTCCAGTATGAGAATTCTACTTTCCAATTTTTGCATCTTATGAAAAAGTGTTTCAAAGTAGCTGGCGAGACGTAGTGTTGATGATGTTAAAATATCCATTTCAGGGCCCGGTGTTGATGACAGTTCGACAGTTCTAGAATCCAAATGTTCATTTTTTTTCTCAAGTTTTTCAAAGCACTTGGCAAGGCAAACTGTCGTAGATTTTAAAATATCCACAGCTTGAAGAGTAGTTTCATGCCTTGATGCATTTGTCGCATCCATTTCTTACTGTAGCAGTAGTCTCTTCGGAAAGCTGGCTACAACGCCCGAAAAAACATAAAATAACGTAAAACTAATAAATAGAAATAAAACAAATAAAATCGAATAAAATTATGTGACTGGGGGAGGGAGAAAAGGCAGCAGAGTAGCGAGAGATTAGCTTTATAAACAGAACTAAAGGCAGAATGCGACTACACACACAGAGAGAGAGAGAATAAGAGTTCAATAAGGTTCAATGTAATTTTTTTCAGATCTACAATATTGCAAATGTATTGTTGCATGCATGGGTTCCCTCTATTACATCCCCTGTATTACATCATGTTTCAGAAGGATTTCCTCTCATTTGACATCATAAGCAATCACAGAAGTGTTACATTTTAAAAACATTTTCTCAATGCTGTCAGATTTTAATAGCTGATGCTCATCTTCATCAGTGTGCTGTTCCCGACCATGTGGTCATTTTTAATGAATTCTTTACTATTGCAATTGTAAACAATGTGTCTGTACTTGAGTGGTTATTCAAAATATATTCTTTGACATTGAGAATTGTTTTCCAACTCGCTGTTTAATAGGGGTATTTCTTTCTTTCACATTTTGTCATTACTCAACTCAACTCAAACTTTATTTATAAAGCACCTTTAAACAACCAACAGTCGACCAAAGTGCGGTACAGTAATAAATAAACAGTAATAAAAACAGTACATGTAATACAATACAGTAAGAAAAAGAAGAAGGAAAAAATAATTAACATAAAAGTGCCATAAAAGTGTCTAGGTTAGGGTTAGGTTAGGAGTTGAAAGCCAGGGAGAAAAGGTAAGTCTTCAATACGGACTTAAAGACCTCTAAGGTTCGGGCAGATCTAATATGCAAGGGCAGGCTGTTCCAGAGCCTAGGGGCAGCCGCCACAAAGGCTCGGTCACCTCTGGTTTTTAGCCTAGTCCTGGGGACATCCAGCAGCAGCCGATCTGCCGACCTCAGTGCTCTAGCTGGGGTGTGACAATGTAAAAGTTCAGCTAAGTACAGAGGTGCCAGCCCATTCAAAGCTTTAAAAACAAACAACAAAAGTTTAAAATCAATCCTGAAGAGGACGGAGTCATTAGCACATTCTTGTGTGTGACTTACCTCAAATGCTTCTTCTTTTCAGCATTGTGATCCTGGAGGGTTGTTGGCATCACTGTTTCCAGCTGGCAGTGTAGTGTAATGGTTAGGGAGCTGGGCTTGTAACTCAGAGGTTGCAGGTTCAATTCCCAGGTGGGGCACTGCTGTTGTACCCTTAAGCAAGGTACTTAACCTGAATTGCTTCAGTAAAATATCCAGCTGTATAAATGGATTATATGTAAAGAAATGTAAACTGTGTAAGAGCGTCTGCTAAATGCCTAAAATGTAAATGATTTACCAGGCCTTTAATGTTGCCATAGTTGTATCTCCAGATATTGGAAAGCCGTACAACACTACGCTTGGCAGCATCTGGTCAACGGCTTGGCCGTAGAACTGTTGTCACTCCTCCCCAAAAATTCATGTCAAAAGCATTGTTTAATTTCTTTACTTCATGAATAACATCTGCGTTTTCATTCAAATTTAAAGCGCCATTTTCTTTACCTTTCCTTCACTTATGCCTTATTAATTTTCTTACGATTATCAACATCATTATTATCATTTCCACCTCCACATAATTTAAGTCATGTTTGTTGTGCTCCTAGTATTCAAATAATATATCATATCAAATCCACTAACAACTTCTTCACCCACTCCAAACCACACCAAATAAACCCTGTAAGGATTTGTAAGAGA
>JAINUG010002477.1:0-10639 GCA_029706075.1 Aldrovandia affinis
CATGTGTTTCACATCTGATCTAGTGGCGAATGAAGCAACGTCGACTAATGCTTCTTTTAACAGTCCTCAACATCACCCTTAGCACGCTCATGGAAGTCAGGAGTGTTGCGCAGTTAATCACTGCACATTTGCTACCAGTTGTCAACTCCCGTTCCGTCACACTCGCACAACCAAGCTCATCTGTATAGGAACAAGAGTCAACCTCGGGTAGTCGCTACCTGTTTCAACCAGGACTTGTTACCAGTTGTCGCTCGTTCATAACTGTACTAGAAGTGTGAACCTGATCGGATTAAGCACTAAAATGAGGAGCGACAACTGTATTTAGCTGTAGTGTGAACGGGGCCTAAGTTGGGGACCCCAGCCTTGTTCCTGAGATCTACCGTCCTGTAGGTTTTCACTCCAACCCTAACAAAGCACACCTCATTCAACAGCTAGAGATCTCATTTGAGCTGCTAATTAGTAGAATCAGGTGTGCCAAATTAGGGTTGAAATGAAAACCTACAGGACGGTAGATCTCCAGGAACAGGTTGGGGACCACTGTACTAAGTGTTGTGCTATCTAATGTAACAGAAAACTGTCAGTTTACTTTAGATGACTTTATTGCAATGTCCCAGTCACAGAGTGAAACTACGCTTGAGCTTCTCCCAGAGATGAGGCCCTGGGTCTCACCTGGCAAAGCTGTCACAGGTGCCCCAGTCTTTGGCATCAGGGAAGCAGAACTGGGGGACCTTCAGCTGGTCCTCCGTCTCCCGCATGAACTTAAAGCTCCTCCAACTGCCATTAAAGAGCACAGTTCTGTCACACCAACTCACATACACACGCGTTTTGTCTCCTGACGTGGCACGCCATCAAAGTGATTATCAAAGGGGGAATGAACTCCCCATTCCCTACGTTCTCCAACACTGCCTCGTTCCGTCGTGGCCTGAAGACACACTCTTCAGACTACACCTTGACTGATATACTAATCTAGGAACTGTTTGATGTTATAGTTTTATCATATTTAGAACACAATTATAGTATAGTTGATTTACCCACAGCTTACTGTGAACTACATTCAATGTTCATTACTAGGGATAGCTGCTACATCTTGGAATGATGTGCTTTGTCTTATCTGTTCTGTAGTTACTCGATGACCTTCTGAATGCACTAATTGTATGTTACTCTGGATAAGCGTCTGCTTGCTAAATTACTGTAATGTAATGACTATCAACAATGTCCAGTGAGAAACTACCCAGGTGTGTACATATTGAAAAAATCTGAAGAAGAATTCATGCAATTTACAAACTGAATAAAATATTCCCACCAGTATTCCACTCACACACTGCACCTAACTAGCTCCACCCCGTGGTGGCTTCTCCAATCAGATTGCAGTCCATCCCTCCAGGGCCCCTCTCCTTACCTTGAGAGGGAACTGCTGTGTGACCTCCGGGCAGGTAGGGGGGCACCAGCCTGGCCTTGTGCAGCGCCACCACCAGGAAGTACTCAAAGAGCCTCCCGTTCCTGCAGCTCAAACATGGAAATGGTATGAAGTGGTAATGCGGTATAAAGGGATCTAAAGAAGGTGAAAGTGTTAAAATATGGTGATGTATTTTGTGGTAAGTAGTCTAAAGAAGAAGGAAGTGATACAAAGAAGTAATGAATTGTGATGAAAGCACAAAAAGGTAATGTCAAATCATCTGGGATAGTATTGTTAGGTCATAACAGTGTTGTAGAGGAAGGCATTGTGATGTCATAAGCAGTGTAATATGTTACAGCATCCACATTCTATTGCATCGGTTTTCAAAATGTGCCCATTGACTCCCATTCATTTTTTGGCGATAAAAGGTCAATTATCTGAAAAAGTGTATATGGTATAAAGGTAAAAAGTAATAGCAACCTGGAGGGTGTATAAAGGTATAATATGAGGTATGAATGGTGTTGATGGTGTGAATGTGTAGGAGGAGATAGGTTCTCAAAAGTGGCTGAAAACAATAAGTATGCTGAATAACAAAAGGTGCGGTTTCACAACCACACCTAAAAAAGAGAGGAGAGCGGGAGAGAGCGAGAGAGAGAGAGAGAGAGAGAGAGCCTGTTTAGTCACGACACACACAGATCTGTGCTCACTGCTGTGATTCTACTACAGTCTGAGAGCAAACAATGGGAGAGCGCAGATGTCAAACTCCAGCCGCACTGACTGAAAGGGAAACCACAGAAACCAGCAATCAGCAGCCAACTTAAGGCTTGGAAAAAATCTGTGGAATCTTGCGACTTAAACAAAAGACTTATTTGCTGAACCGCATCGGAAACCAGCATTCGCTGCACTCGAGTTGGAGGTCGAGAGTCCAGCAGAGATCTGCAATAATGTGTTTTTCAAGAAAGAGCGGTCGATCTGAAAACGGGCAGTGGGTGAACGTGTTCATCTCTCAGCCTTGGTCTGATGTTGAAGATCAACGTGCAGAGACTGTTTTTATAAACGGGGCGGGTCTCTCCTGCCTTTCAGCTTCTCCTCTGTGTCGCTGTCAGACTCGCTGTTTTCATCCGTTACTGCAGAAAACCACAGAAGAAGAGAAAAGTGAATTTTGACTTTTGTGAGAAAAGTGAATTTGACAGCATTGGTTATGACTGACCTGATCCTGCTCCACAGGATTGGTCACATCCTCCCAAACGAGACTTGCTTTAATAATGCATTATCCCCGAATCCTGAGAAATATGGACCAGCCATGCAATCATGTCTCCATAACAGCAGGAGTCCCCTCACAGAAATGGAACATACTACAATATATAAAAATGAAATATATTGTCAAGATATGACAGGATTGTTTATGAATGACCGGACTGGATACCCCCAATGAGATTTGGACTTTAATAATGAACCATGACCTCACTATCCTGACATATGGGCCAGCCACAGGGACATATTCCCCTCACAGAATATACTGCAGTATATTAAAACAAAATATACCGTAAATATATTGCAACACAATATATAGGAAAATTGGATAAATTATTGCCACATATTTAGAATATATTGCAGCATATTTAGTTTGTTTAGAGTCCATTCATGGTTGTAAGAGGTGGCTGAGGGCAGGGTGGGCTGTGATGTGTGTGTGCGTTCTCCCAGAGCTGGACTCTGTGGACACCCTCTTCATGCGCTTCTTCCCCTCCGCGCTTTCGAAAATCCCATTGATCTTCAGCAGCAGCAGGCAGACAGGCACGGCATTAGCCATTAACCATAAGCCAGCTTTAATTCCTAGGCTCCTCACAGGCTGAGATCAGTATTATAACCATTTTTTTCTTAAATAACCAACTCTCTCTGGAAGAAATCAAGAGGAAATATCTTCTTTAAGAGCTATTTTTTCTTTTTAAAACATTCCCAGACAACTCGTTGAAGGAAAAAAAAACAAAAAAACAGTTTGTGTTCACAAACCGTTCATCGTAACCCTGAATTAACTCTGTGATAATGTTGTGATAACATCGTACAAGGCTCTGAACGTTGTGATGACGTTAGGACCCCTACCCTTGGGATTTTCTGCGCCTGCGTTGTAGGGTCCCCGGAGAGGCAGAGGCGTGTCGTCGAGGCTGCTGGGGGTGGGAAGGGGGCTGATTCGGGGGGGACGCTACGCCCCCATCGCGGTTTGTCTTGCGAGAAGGTCCAGCAGCTTGAAGCTGCGACGCTCTGAGTTCTGCCTGAAGAAGCCGGGCTTGAGGACAACTGCCATAGAGAGGAGGGGAGGAGGAGGAGGAGGAGGAGGAGGAGGAGGAGGAGGACGAGGAGAAGGTTATCAGTGCGAGCCAGTCTGTCAAAACCTTTCCTCACTGACACCCCCTCTCTCAGCTGGGTCGACACTATATTGTCCTGTTAAGGCACTGTTCCAGAGCGTAAATGGGCCCTGGTCTGGTGTCGGTTAAGGCCCTGTTCCAGAGTGGATGGGGCCCCTGGTCTGGTGTCTGTTAAGGCCCTGTTCCAGAGCGTAAATGGGCCCCTGGTCTGGTGTCTGTTAAGGCCCTGTTCCAGAGTGTGGATGGGGCCCTGGTCTGTTGTCTGTTAAGGCACTGTTCCAGAGTGTGGATGGGGCCCCTGGTCTGGTGTCTGTTAAGGCACTGTTCCAGAGTTTGGATGGGCCCCATGGTCTGGTATCATATCCAGGTCATGCCAGTGCTAACTGACATCATTTGTTTGGGAGCAGAGTGCATGCCTGTCTGCGGCTCTTGCTAATTGATAGCGTAGGTGTAAATGGTGGTGTGTCTGGTGAATACCAACAGGCATTCAAAATTGGGAGAAGCATGGGGAAAAACGGATAGAGAAGGCACGATATTGACTTATACCACGCTTATGAACCCGCAGTGAAAAAAGCCTATTTCCTGCCAGCGTCCAGGTGCGACAGGTACCTTTGTTGGGGTGTCGAGCCGGGGAGGAAGGACTCTGGGTCAGAGGGCATTTGTTTCCAAGGCAGCGCTCTCCAGCTCGATGTCTTCGTAGGGGTTCTCCTTCGACGTGGGATCTGCCGAATCGTTTAAATGGAAAAACTCTGAGAAACAGCACATCCAAACCTGACAGAGCAAAACCAATGATGCACGCTCTCTTTCGCTCTCTGTCTCTTTCTCTCTCTCTCTCTCTCTCTCTCTCTCTCTCTCTCGCGCACGCTCTCTGCCTCTCTCTCTCTACGCCAGCTAGGCTCCTGGCCTGTGTCTCTCTCCTCCCTCAGGCTCGGTGACGTGCTTTGGCTGACGTGGTGTTTTGTTTTTTGTTTCCAGATGTGCGGCCAGCGGGGCCAGCGTATTTACGGCCCGTGGCTTCACTGATAGTGAGAGGAGGTGGAGCCAGAGAGGAGGTGGGTGGAGGGGGAGGTGGGGGGAGGGGTTTAATGCTACACCACAGTACTGTCGGTGTCACTGAGTTAGAGGTTCTCTCTCTCTCTCTCTCTCTCTCTCTCTATGGCCTCAGACACTGATATTCTCTCCCTTCACTGATTGGTCTAACAGATGCAGGCTGAGAGGGTGGGGGTGGGGGGGCAGCGCCCAGGGGTACTACTAGCGAGCGGGAATACTGAGTTAGCTGGATAACTGCACCGAGTGAAACCCGGAATAGCTCTTTCCAGGTTTCAGTTATCCAGCTACAGTTAAGTGAGAGTAATCCTGCCCGTAGTACCCCCACCCCCCCAGGTCTCATCTGCAGAACAACAGCCGGCAAGCACCACTCCATCTGATTGGTTGAAATTTAATTCTGAAAGCTGGCGTTTAGTTGGTAGACGCGGTGCTCACGCACACCAGCATCACGCAACCTCCCTCACTCTGAAACAACAGGACTAATTTGGGAAAAGTCTACAGGAAGTGCGCAGACAGACAGCACAGGCAGGCAGTGCATCCCATCATTACACCGGGCTTTAATGCCCCCTCTCCGCCCACCACACAGGCAATTATCGGCTCTTTTTATAACACACGGCTCTGTCCAGACGGCTGTTTACCTCACCCACTGCCCGCTGGGACTGTGGAGGACCCAGGCTGAGGAGAGATTCCCAGGAAAGAACCTGTGAATTAGGCTAACCATAAACAGCAAGGCCCTCGGAAACCACATGTCACGCACTAAGACCCTAACCCATTAAAATGGCTCCTAAACAAGACCTGAACCCATTAAAACTAATGCAGCATTTCTGGCTTTGGAGGCCAGATTCATGACACCAATACAGTGGCAGCCTTCACGGCAGAAGCGCTCCTCGACTAAACTCCAGAGAGGGACCACTTTCCACCGACAGAGAAAGATGGCCTTATAAGCCCTCTGGCTATGCTGCGAACACCATGTACACTGCCTGGCCAAAAAAAAGTCGCCGTTGCACCCGTCATGCATAGTGCCCACTGTACAAGCCTCTGGAGGCAGTGTTATGATCTGGGGTTGCTTCAATTGGTCAGGTCTAGGCTCAGCAACGTTATGCAGCAATAAAATGAAGTCAGCTGAGTACCTGAATGTACTGAATGACCAGGTTATCCCATCAATGGGCATATTCCAGGACGACAATGCCAAGATTCATCGGGCTCAAATTGTGAAAGAGTGGTTCAGGGAGCATGAGGAATCATTTTCACACATGAATTGGCCACCAGAGTCCTGACCTTAACCCCATTGAAAGTCTTTGGGATGTGCTGGAGAAGACTTTACGGAGTGGTTCGACTCTCCCGTCGTCAATACAAGATCTCGGCCAAAAATGAATGCAACTCTGGATGGAAATAAATGTTGTGACGTTGCATAAGGTTGTCGAAACAATGCCACGACGAATGCGCGCCGTAATCAAAGCTAAAGGCGGTCCAACAAAATATTAGAGTGTGCGACTTTTTTTTTTGGCCAGGCAGTGTATAGCTTGGACTGGGCGTACCAATCGACCCTGCAGCCTCTGTGGACAGCTGTGGACGTCCCCTCCAAACTCATAAGACTTCCTGAGGAGACAAGGCACAGACAGACAGAGACAGACAGACACATAAGGTCACTGTATGGAGAAAAAAAGGAGGCCGGGACGTCTGGGGTACTGTGCTTTGAGATGATTTGTGACCAATGCACGGTAATGCAGAATGTCCTTAATGCCCTGCAAGGATTTCTGTGGCGTGTTTCATATATGTCTGATATACGAGCTCAGACACAGAACTGTGTCATGTGTCTGTCAGTAGAGTGGAAAACAAAACGTGGTGGCCTAAAGAGTCACATGACTACCCAAGGAGCATTTCTAGGATAAATGCAGTTTGTTAATTAATGAAGCAATAAAAATAATAGTCGGAGGCCTGTTTAACGTCATTTGAGGTGCCTGAAGTTACAGTATTTTGGGACAGTCAATAAACAACCCTTTCCATTAAAGAAGAAACACTTTCATAGTTTGTGATCTTCCTGAACATAATAAAGCCTCTCTCTGTCTCTAAAAGGCACTGTCTACTGGACTTACTATGGAAGAGGGTACATCCCATCAAATGGTTAAGGCTCTTAAAAAGAAGAGTGGCTTCATAACATAGCCTTCTTAAAGTTTTCTCCAAACATTTGGCACAGTAATACCAGATATGGTATGGTATGTAGTACACCCCAGTCTCACATAAAGACCCAGGGATTTTTTAAAATTAAGATTGAATAGGTACAAAAGAAGAGACTTTCTTCAAGTGTCTCAAGGGTGTTTAGTCAAACGCGCCATTCTCAAGAACATTAAAGTTTCCACACCTTAATAGACCCAGAAAAGCAGTGTTTATTTTACAGGCGTAGAGATTGAGAAGGTGGTGAAGAGTATAAATGTTGCTGATGACAGACACAAGTGGTCTTACCTGTTGCTGCTGTCTCTGGATCTGTCGCTCCAGGCCTCCTGTTCACCCCTGGCGGGGGGCAGGTGGGCGGGGGCAGGTGGGAGCGGGAGGGGGATGGAGGGCAGAGGGGGAGGTTCCGCCTGCCCTCCCAAGCCCTGTGGCGGCGGAGGTTGAGGTCTTGTCGGGGTGTGGTGCTGGAAGGTGCGCTGTGGTTTTGGGAGGGGGTTGATGGAGGGCACTCCCGAAACAGTGTACACGTTTTCCGGGTCCCGCCCCCGCGCTCGGCAGGCTGCACCACCCCCAGCGTCCCAAAATGGGCTCCGGCCCTTCACCTCCGCTCGTATCCTCTCGTCCTCCCTGGAAGGGGGCTAAGTAGTTTCGGCAGCACAATGGACGGCTTGCTGGGGCTCTCCTTCATGGCCTGCTCCAGCTTTTTGATGGGTCAGGACCGAGCTCTTGTCCTGGGAGGTCTCGGCAGGCTTGCCGCGGTTCCCTTTCTCCAGCAAACCCTCCTGTCCTCCCTGGTCCCTCAGGGGATGTGGGCCTAGAGTCACCCTGCTTCCTGTGTTCTCCCTTCCCAGAGTCCCGCCTCTCCCAGCACAAACTCTTGCTCTCACTCCCGTTGTGGCTCGAGGTTTTGGTGTCCTTCTTCCTGGCGGGCTCCGCCTCTTCGCGCTTGTCGGGGCGAGGGCAGGCCGGCGTCGGGGAGCGGACTCCTTCTGCCCTCCCACTGGGAGATCTTGTCTCGATGCTGGCGCTGCTCTTTAGGCCGCCGCGAGTGCTGATGCCCTCTGGCGAGCGGGCATTCGTTGGCCGGGGTCGCGCCGACGCCCTCTTGTGGGCGAGCATGGCGCGCAGCCTGAGCTGTTGCTCAGGTTCTCCAGAGGGGTGAGGGGGGCTTGGCGTCAACGTCCTTCAGCTTGCCTGGCCAATGGGCACCAGCAGGGGCTCCCGATCTGCAGCCCACAGCACTGAAGCCTGAACGCAAAGACACCCGCGTTAGCCTTGTGTTATCAGCCACCACACTTTCAAATGGTACAGCTGCGGCGCTTATAGCAACACACTGCTCAAATACCCAGCTCAGACCTGTATTTGTCATCACTACAAAGAATAACTCAAATGCACAGCTACAGCCAGTGCCTGAAGTAGGCGGAATGGACCAGTGGCTGTGCCGTGGTTTTTTACTCATATGAGTACCGGAACTTTTCTAGCGTTGGCTACTCTCTCATAAGCTGTTCGTACGCAGTGTTTGTGTGCCCGTGAGATTCTCCTCAGTCACCGTATTGTAGTCCATAAGGATTAATTCAAGTGGGTCCACCCATTGACATGTCATACCAACGGACTTCATTACCCAGACAGTACCTGCTTTCTTTCTTTCTCACTGCTCTTCTGCAGCGGAACCTGTCTTTCAAACATGTTAGCCTGGCTCAAAAATGGGAAGTTACAGAACGGACCGTGCGGGACTGTATTGCTCATGAGTACCACCACTTATTTTTTCCACTTCAAGCACTGGCTACAGGTGTTTGTTATCATAACGTACTTTGCAAATATGCAAGCACAACCATGTTATCACAATGCATCCTTCAAATATACAGATATGACTTTTGTGTTTTAACAGTATATGATTACATATACAAATACAGCTGCAGTCTGGGTTGTCTCAATGTAACTTTAAAATGCTAAAACTACATCACAATATTCTCTCCAAATATATAGCTAGGATGTGCGTTTACAAGTACCATTTAAACATAGGATGCTCTTTAGTCTATAGGTAAATGGTGAGACCAGATGGGCTGAATGGCCTGTTCCATTTCCTCTCATTATGTATTGTCATGTTCTTATCATCCAGCAACAATAATTTCTCATAATCCCTGGAGAGAGCGCAGAAAGTCTTTAGGGCTATCGCTGTTCGCCCAGTTTTTAACAACAACAGCTGAGCCAAAGGGTCCAGCCTTCAGCCATTTCAGAAGCCGATGGTAGGAGGAAGAGAAAGCGCTCAAACGAAACAGACATGCTGCACGGCAAACATAAGATGCTGCATCTTCATCAACTGACTGTTTCAGTAAATAAACGCAGGCAAGGACCAGGGCAGCTTCATCATATCTCTTTGTTTCAATAAACAAATGGAGGAAATGTGCAGTCAGTCTCTACGCTGAAACTTCACGACACTACAAAACAGGCTTTCAAAAGTCAGAGAGAGAGAGAGAGAGAGAGAGAACGTGCTAAGGATTCTATACCCAATATATACCAGACCATTACTTCCTTCAAAGCACATTGTTTTACTTTCAACAATATTTTTATTTTTTCCAAGTCAAGGACGTCACGAGAAGAAGGGGGAGAAAACTGCGCGTGAATAATTCGTTTATTCTTTTTTCCCCTTTCTGCCGAGGCTGTATTTATTTAATAACCAAGGAAGACTGGGAGGAAAACTAGGTCAGACTCCTGAGCCAAGAAAAAAAGAGAGGAGCGAGGAGAGAGAGAGAGAGAGAGAGAGAGAGAGCGATAGATAATATAAAGATCAAAGATGACATATGGTGTGACAAAGATAAGATTGCTGAGGCAGAAAGAACAAAACCTTATTAAACACAGTTCAACCAAATTCAAGCATATCTTGCTTTGAGTCATTATAACCCAATTAGCAGAATCCCCAGTAGGTAAAGAAACGAAACCATAACAGAACATGATAACTGTTTCAAAAGCTCAACTGCAAGCTATAACTTGGAGGTAAATTAATTGAAAGATACCTTTTTAGGCCATCGGGTAAAAACAAAATGTACAAACAAATAAGAATGTAATCTGCTCAATTTTTGGATTCACCTCTAAAACAGCACCCCCCAACAAACACACACGCACACATCAAGTCCCCTCAGTCCGATTCTCCTGAGGTTTAACCCCCAACCAAACACACACACACACACACACACACACACACACACACACACACACACACACACACACACACACACACACACACACACACACACACACACACACACACACACACACACACACACACACATCAAGTCCCCAACACAAAAAGAACCCCTAAGGCAGCACCACATCAACTCAAACAACTGCAGTCAACCAAATTACAGAGAAACATTAATGAAAGTACATCACCTACTGAGACACAAACAGAAACACAAAGCAAATTAGGTGCTATACCAGGGCTTAAAAAAGCTTTAAAAGACAGCAAACCGCCAGACTACCTATTCAAAATGAAGCGCATTACAGCACAATAAACCGAGGCCCACTGAACACAGCCTGGCCATAGACACCAGCAGGCGAACTGCCCAGACAGGACAGGTTGTATTCACCCTGCTATTCAATATGTGGAAACAAAGCTGCACTTCTTAACCAAGTGAGAAAAAATAGAAGAAATTGAACACAT
>JAINUG010002478.1:0-10636 GCA_029706075.1 Aldrovandia affinis
TTCCGACTTGTTTTAAATGAATTTTCCGACCGATTTGGACCGGGAAAACGGCCTGGTTAATGAGGGGTGTCAAAGCCAATACCTAGTGATGTTTTACACTGACTAAACCGCTAGATTTGCCGCTACATTAAAAAATGTCACACCGCTGCTATCGCTGCCATTGAATTGAATGGATAGCCAGTTAGCATGTTTCCGACTTGTTTTAAACGACTTTTCCGACCGATTTGAACCGGGAAAACGGCCTGGTTAATGAGGGGCGTGTCAAAGCCAATACCTAGTGATGTTTTACACTGATTAACCTGCTATATTTGCTGCTACATTAAAAATGTCACACCGCTGCTATCGCTGCCATTGAATTGAATGGATAGCCAGTTAGCATGTTTCCGACTTGTTTTAAACGACTTTTCCGACCGATTTGGACCGGGAAAACGGCCTGGTTAATGAGGGGCGTGTCAAAGCCAATACCTAGCGATGCTTTACACTGACTAAACCGCTAGATTCGCCGCTACATTAGAAAATGTCACACCGCTGCTATCGCTGCCATTGAATTGAATGGATAGCCAGTTAGCATGTTTCCGACTTGTTTTAAATGACTTTTCCGACCGATTTGGACCGGGAAAATGGCCTGGTTAATGAGGGGTGTGTCAAAGCCAATACCTAGCGATGCTTTACACTGACTAAACCACTAGATTTGCCGCTACATTAGAAAATGTCACGCCGCTGCCATTGAATTGAATGGATAGCCAGTTAGCATGTTTCCGACTTGTTTTAAACGACTTTTCCGACCGATTTGGACCGGGAAAACAGCCTGGTTAATGAGGGTGCTTGTCAAAGCCAATACCTAGCGATGTTTTACACTGACTAAACCGCTAGATTTGCCGCTACATTAAAAAATGTCACGCCGTTGCCATCGCTGCCATTGAATTGAATGGATAGCCAGTTAGCATGTTTCCGACTTGTTTTAAACGACTTTTCCGACCGATTTGGACCGGGAAAACAGCCTGGTTAATGAGGGGGCATGTCAAAGCCAATACCTAGCGATGTTTTACACTGACTAAACTGCTAGATTTGCGGCTACATTAAAAAATGTCACGCCGTTGCTATCGCTGCCATTGAATTGAATGGATAGCCAGTTAGCATGTTTCCGACTTGTTTTAAAGGACTTTTCCGACCGATTTGGACCGGGAAAACGGCCTGGTTAATGAGGGGGCGTGTCAAAGCCAATACCTAGCGATGCTTTACACTGACTAAACCGCTAGATTCGCCGCTACATTAGAAACTGTCACGCCGCTGCTATCGCTGCCATTGAATTGAATGGATAGCCAGTTAGCATGTTTCCGACTTGTTTTAAACTACTTTTCCGACCGATTTGGACCGGGAAAACGGCCTGGTTAATGAGGGGGCGTGTCAAAGCCAATACCTAGCGATGTTTTACACTGACTAAACCGCTAGATTTGCGGCTACATTAAAAAATGTCACACCGCTGCTATCGCTGCCATTGAATTGAATGGATAGCCAGTTAGCATGTTTCCGACTTGTTTTAAACGACTTTTCCGACCGATTTGGACCGGGAAAACGGCCTGGTTAATGAGGGGGCGTATCAAAGCCAATACCTAGCAATGTTTTACACTGATTAAACTGCTAGATTTGCCGCTACATTAAAAAATGTCACACCGCTGCTATCGCTGCCATTGAATTGAATGGATAGCCAGTTAGCATGTTTCCGACTTGTTTTAAATGACTTTTCCGACCGATTTGGACCGGGAAAATGGCCTGGTTAATGAGGGGGTGTGTCAAAGCCAATACCTAGCGATGCTTTACACTGACTAAACCACTAGATTCGCCGCTACATTAGAAAATGTCACGCCGCTGCCATCGCTGCCATTGAATTGAATGGATAGCCAGTTAGCATGTTTCCGACTTGTTTTAAATGACTTTTCCGACCGATTTGGACCGGGAAAACGGCCTGGTTAATGAGGGGGCGTGTCAAAGCCAATACCTAGTGATGTTTTACACTGACTAAACCGCTAGATTTGCCGCTACATTTAAAAATGTCACACCGCTGCTATCGCTGCCATTGAATTGAATGGATAGCCAGTTAGCATGTTTCCGACTTGTTTTAAATGACTTTTCCGACCGATTTGGACCGGGAAAACGGCCTGGTTAATGAGGGGCGTATCAAAGCCAATACCTAGTGATGTTTTACACTGATTAACCTGCTATATTTGCTGCTACATTAAAAATGTCACACCGCTGCTATCGCTGCCATTGAATTGAATGGATAGCCAGTTAGCATGTTTCCGACTTGTTTTAAACGACTTTTCCGACCGATTTGGACCGGGAAAACGGCCTGGTTAATGAGGGGGCGTGTCAAAGCCAATACCTAGTGATGCTTTACACTGACTAAACCGCTAGATTCGCCGCTACATTAGAAAATGTCACGCTATCGCTGCCATTGAATTGAATGGATAGCCAGTTAGCATGTTTCCGACTTGTTTTAAACGACTTTTCCGACCGATTTGGACCCGGAAAACAGCCTGGTTAATGAGGGTGCTTGTCAAAGCCAATACCTAGTGATGTTTTACACTGATTAAACTGCTAGATTTGCTGCTACATTAAAAATGTCACACCGCTGCTATCGCTGCCATTGAATTGAATGGATAGCCAGTTAGCATGTTTCCGACTTGTTTTAAACGACTTTTCCGACCGATTTTGACCGGGAAAACGGCCTGGTTAATGAGGGGGCGTGTCAAAGCCAATACCTAGCGATGCTTTACACTGACTAAAACGCTAGATTCGCCGCTACATTAGAAAATGTCACGCCGCTGCTATCGCTGCCATTGAATTGAATGGATAGCCAGTTAGCATGTTTCCGACTTGTTTTAAACTACTTTTCCGACCGATTTGGACCGGGAAAACGGCCTGGTTAATGAGGGGGTGTCAAAGCCAATACCTAGCGATGTTTTACACTGACTAAACCGCTAGATTTGCGGCTACATTAAAAATGTCACACCGCTGCTATCGCTGCCATTGAATTGAATGGATAGCCAGTTAGCATGTTTCCGACTTGTTTTAAACGACTTTTCCGACCGATTTGGACCGGGAAAACGGCCTGGTTAATGAGGGGCGTATCAAAGCCAATACCTAGCGATGTTTTACACTGATTAAACTGTTAGATTTGCCGCTACATTAAAAAATGTCACGCCGCTGCTATCGCTGCCATTGAATTGAATGGATAGCCAGTTAGCATGTTTCCGACTTGTTTTAAATGACTTTTCCGACCGATTTGGACCGGGAAAATGGCCTGGTTAATGAGGGGGTGTGTCAAAGCCAATACCTAGCGATGCTTTACACTGACTAAACCACTAGATTCGCCGCTACATTAGAAAATGTCACGCCGCTGCCATCGCTGCCATTGAATTGAATGGATAGCCAGTTAGCATGTTTCCGACTTGTTTTAAACGACTTTTCCGACCGATTTGGACCGGGAAAACGGCCTGGTTAATGAGGGGCGTGTCAAAGCCAATACCTAGCGATGCTTTACACTGACTAAAATGCTAGATTCGCCGCTACATTAGAAACTGTCATGTCGCTGCTATCGCTGCCATTGAATTGAATGGATAGCCAGTTAGCATGTTTCCGACTTGTTTTAAACTACTTTTCCGACCGATTTGGACCGGGAAAACGGCCTGGTTAATGAGGGGGCGTGTCAAAGCCAATACCTAGCGATGTTTTACACTGACTAAACCGCTAGATTTGCGGCTACATTAAAAATGTCACACCGCTGCTATCGCTGCCATTGAATTGAATGGATAGCCAGTTAGCATGTTTCCGACTTGTTTTAAATGACTTTTCCGACCGATTTGGACCCGGAAAACGGCCTGGTTAATGAGGGGGCGTATCAAAGCCAATACCTAGTGATGTTTTACACTGATTAACCTGCTATATTTGCTGCTAAATAAAAAAATGTCACACCGCTGCTATCGCTGTCATTGAATTGAATGGATAGCCAGTTAGCATGTTTCCGACTTGTTTTAAACGACTTTTCCGACCGATTTGGACCGGGAAAACGGCCTGGTTAATGAGGGGGCGTGTCAAAGCCAATACCTAGCGATGCTTTACACTGACTACACCGCTAGATTCGCCGCTACATTAGAAAATGTCACACCGCTGCTATCGCTGCCATTGAATTGAATGGATAGCCAGTTAGCATGTTTCCGACTTGTTTTAAATGACTTTTCCGACCGATTTGGACCGGGAAAATGGCCTGGTTAATGAGGGGTGTGTCAAAGCCAATACCTAGCGATGCTTTACACTGACTAAACCACTAGATTCGCCGCTACATTAGAAAATGTCACGCCGCTGCCATTGAATTGAATGGATAGCCAGTTAGCATGTTTCCGACTTGTTTTAAACGACTTTTCCGACCGATTTGGACCGGAAAACGGCCTGGTTAATGAGGGGCGTGTCAAAGCCAATACCTAGCGATGTTTTACACTGACTAAACCGCTAGATTCGCCGCTACATTAAAAATGTCACACCGCTGCTATCGCTGCCATTGAATTGAATGGATAGCCAGTTAGCATGTTTCCGACTTGTTTTAAACTACTTTTCCGACCGATTTGGACCGGGAAAACGGCCTGGTTAATGAGGGGGCGTATCAAAGCCAATACCTAGCAATGTTTTACACTGATTAAACTGCTAGATTTGCCGCTACATTAAAAAATGTCACACCGCTGCTATCGCTGCCATTGAATTGAATGGATAGCCAGTTAGCATGTTTCCGACTTGTTTTAAATGACTTTTCCGACCGATTTGGACCGGGAAAATGGCCTGGTTAATGAGGGGGTGTGTCAAAGCCAATACCTAGCGATGCTTTACACTGACTAAACCACTAGATTCGCCGCTACATTAGAAAATGTCACGCCGCTGCCATCGCTGCCATTGAATTGAATGGATAGCCAGTTAGCATGTTTCCGACTTGTTTTTAAATGAATTTTCCGACCGATTTGGACCGGGAAAACGGCCTGCTTAATGAGGGGGCGTGTCAAAGCCAATACCTAGTGATGTTTTACACTGACTAAACCGCTAGATTTGCCGCTACATTAAAAAATGTCACACCGCTGCTATCGCTGCCATTGAATTGAATGGATAGCCAGTTAGCATGTTTCCGACTTGTTTTAAATGACTTTTCCGACCGATTTGGACCGGGAAAATGGCCTGGTTAATGAGGGGTGTGTCAAAGCCAATACCTAGCGATGCTTTACACTGAATAAACCACTAGATTCGCCGCTACATTAGAAAATGTCACGCCGCTGCCATTGAATTGAATGGATAGCCAGTTAGCACGTTTCCGACTCGTTTTAAACTACTTTTCCGACCGATTTGGACCGGGAAAACGGCCTGGTTAATGAGGGGGCGTGTCAAAGCCAATACCTAGCGATGTTTTACACTGACTAAACCGCTAGATTTGCGGCTACATTAAAAAATGTCACACCGCTGCTATCGCTGCCATTGAATTGAATGGATAGCCAGTTAGCATGTTTCCGACTTGTTTTAAATGACTTTTCCGACCGATTTGGACCCGCAAAACGGCCTGGTTAATGAGGGGGCGTATCAAAGCCAATACCTAGTGATGTTTTACACTGATTAACCTGCTATATTTGCTGCTAAATAAAAAAATGTCACACCGCTGCTATCGCTGTCATTGAATTGAATGGATAGCCAGTTAGCATGTTTCCGACTTGTTTTAAACGACTTTTCCGACCGATTTGGACCGGGAAAACGGCCTGGTTAATGAGGGGGCGTGTCAAAGCCAATACCTAGCGATGCTTTACACTGACTACACCGCTAGATTCGCCGCTACATTAGAAAATGTCACACCGCTGCTATCGCTTCCATTGAATTGAATGGATAGCCAGGTAGCATGTTTCCGACTTGTTTTAACCCCCTGAGGTCGACGGGAGCGGCGCCGCTCCCAGCAGCAATAAAAGTATATTACTATTTCTAATTTCGCGATATTTTATCATACACACGCGACAAAAACATTGACAGAAACCTTAGAATCGCGACTTTCCGATTTGAGCACTGGCAAATCAAATGGGATTTTTTAAATTAGGTTAATTAGACCAAAAGTAAACCTTGTTTTTTACTCTGTTTTTTACCTTTTAGTAACGTCCCCCTTCTATTGACATGGTAACTAGGTGCGAGTTTCGGGGAGGTGTGGGGAGGGGCGTGGGGCCATGTGTGAAACGCCGGCGTAAACAACACAAACTGTCCCGACAATTTGAAGCAAGATTTTATACAGACATACAATTTTATTCAAGATGGAAAGATTTTCTGCGCTGCAGTGTTTGAGAGCATCGATGGAAAGCGACGAAGACAATAACTGACGAAGAGTAAGTAACTATATTTGATTTGCCATGTTATCAAATACTCGTATTCAATATATGAATTCCGTGTGTGAAATTGCAGCGTAAACAATGTCCCGACATTATATCGGATCTTGTCTGTGTTTACGGTTGCGAGCTGCCAGCAACAGACGGTGTATGCTGATATTTATTTGATTTACCATATTTTCAAATACTCGTGAAAATATATGAATTCCGCGTCTTGTGACGCTATACGAAAAAAATCAGAATCATTGCGGACTGCTGCGAATAATTAACGGGAGGATATTTAACCAGCTGGCATTCTGTTTCGGCGCTTGGACATTATCTGGCTTAGCTTGATAATACCTATTGTGATTAATGTTTCTTGCCTCTCGAGAACTTGTTTGTGTGCTTATTGTGGTTTAGATTCCCAGCGTTGAGTTTATTCCGAGATTTTGGATACGTTTTGTTTGTTCCTGATCGTTGGTTATTTTGTTTTGTCTTGTTTATGTCTTTCCGTGTCTTCGTAGACACGGATTTTGCTTTCGTTTTCCTACAGACGTTTAAAGATGAATATCTTAAACTTTTGATCATGTGCCTGTGCCCAATGCCAGACTTTGGATGTTGTCAAACTGGCTTCTGTTGGTCGCAAGAAATGCTTAGGCTACTCTGCAAGATGTCTTTGTCTGATGGCCTTTGACCATGATCTTTCAGGTGTGGATCATGAATATTCAGTAAATTAGCATATAGCCCTCCCACAGCCTGAAATAAATGTGACCAGTTCTGATAAAAACAGGTTTTTAGCTATTTAGATCTCAGATGTGCTAAACTATTTTGACATCCTTACATAACCAAGACCTTGATGAACAAACGCATATTGGCAAAACAATTCGTCACTATAGTTTAGTGTGTGCTTTCACAACTTTTGTGACAGCAGAAAAATTAACTATTTTTAACTTGTGTGTTTGTAGATCTATTTACAAGCTGCATATGATACTGACCAAACTATTGATGGCATACAAATGTAGCTGTGATTGTCCTTCAAATAAAAATATTAAACACTTTGGAGTAAATGTGTGTTAAATTGATGAAATTGAGATAAATATCAGACCATGCCAAAATCAAAAAACATCGAAAAGCTTAGCACGGACCTCAGAGGGTTAAATGACTTTTCCGACCGATTTGGACCGGGAAAATGGCCTGGTTAATGAGGGGGTGTGTCAAAGCCAATACCTAGCGATGCTTTACACTGACTAAACCACTAGATTCGCCGCTACATTAGAAAATGTCACGCCGCTGACATTGAATTGAATGGATAGCCAGTTAGCATGTTTCCGACTTGTTTTAAACGACTTTTCCGACCGATTTGGGCCGGGAAAACGGCCTGGTTAATGAGGGGGCGTGTCAATCAATCAATCAATCAATCTTTATTTTTGTATAGCGCCATTTACAAACAGGTTGTCACACAGCGCTTCACAATTGGCATTTTCCAGAGGGAATCAAAAAACCAGAAAACCATTGGAGCCAATGTAGGAAACTGGAAAATTATTCCCTGACCCCTTAAAAGGCGGTCGAGATGAACTCCTGGAAAATTGTGGGATACAGAGAAAAACAACACAAATAGTCCTTGAGGCTCATGTGGCTTAACAGACCACTGGAAGGGCATTCTAAGTGTAGGAGTGGGGTGGACCTCATCCCTCCAGATACCAGGGCAGGGCGGGGGATGGAACCAGCAGCTAGGGTCTGGGCCAGCGGCATCCGGCTAACACATGGCAGGGGTGGGGGTTGACTCTGGGGCAGGTGAGCTCCGGGCAGGTGCCACGGAGCCGGGGGAGAAAAGAGGAAAGGTGCAATTATGACTATGATAAATATCACGCCGGATCAGGGGGAAGAGTAGTGATAACACTTTTGCACCAGCAGAAGTAATCTAGGGCAGCATAACTAATTAGGTGAGTGGCACAGGGAGCACGCAGCCATGAGGGCACTCAGAGACCATCCCACCACATCATCAGCAGTCCTGATAGGGGCGGATCATCACTTATGATTGGTGACAGTAAGGATAGCTCATTGCACCAGAAGGCTCTATTGCTACGCCCCCTCCACATCTGCACCTAATGACTATAAGAGAGACTAAAGAGATGCGTTTTTAACCTAGACTTGAAAATTGAGACCGTGTCTGACTCCTTCACAGAGATGGGTAGACTGTTCCACAGTAAAGGAGCTCTATAGGAGAAAGCTCTGCCACCTGCTGTATTTTTTGATATTCTAGGGACTACCAAGTTGCCTGCATCTTGTGAGCGAAGTGAACGTGGGGGATTGTACGGATGAAGTAGATCCGTCAAGTAAGAGGGTGCAAGTCCATGCAACACCTTATAAGTTAAGAGGAGTACCTTATAGTCTACACGATAGTTTATAGGAAGCCAGTGAAGTGGCGCTAACACAGGACTAATGTGCTCATATTTCTTTGTTCTAGTCAGGATCCTTGCAGCAGCATTCTGTACGAGTTGTAGGCTCCTGAGTGAGGCATTGGAACAGCCAGACAGTAATGCATTGCAATAATCTAATCTAGATGTAACAAAGGCATGTACCAATTTTTCTGCATCTATTAATGACAGGAAGCCCCTAATTTTGGCAATATTCCTCAGGTGAAAAAAGGCTACTCTGGAAATGTTTTTGATGTGACTATCAAATGAGAGACCAGGATCTATAGTAACACCAAGGTCTTTTACCGCCAAACTTGCAGCAACAGAGCAACCATCCAGATTAAGAGATAAATCAGATAACCCTCTTCTGAGGTTTTGGGCCCCAAGACCAACATCTCTGTTTTATCAGTATTCAGCAATAGAAAATTATCTGACATCCAGTCTTTTATGTCTTTAAAACAGGCCTCCAACTGTTCGAATTGTCCTTCGCCAGGTTTCATTGATAGGTATAATTGTGTGTCATCTGCGTAGCAGTGAAAATGTACGCCATGTTTACGAATGACATCACCAAGTGGCAACATGTAAAGGGAGAACAATAATGGCCCCAAAACAGAACCTTGAGGGATGCCATATTCCACCTTGATGAGAGCAGAGGGCTCGTCATTTAACTGCACAAATTGATATCTATCTGATAGGTAGGATTTAAACCAGGAGAGTGCCTGTCCACGCAGTCCAACTAGGTTTTCAAGTCTGCTCAGAAGAGTTTGGTGGTCTATTGTGTCAAACGCAGCACTTAAGTCCAAAAGCACAAGAATAGAGACACATCCACAGTCAGCTGATATCAGTAAGTCATTGACAACTTTAATAAGAGCAGTCTCAGTGCTATGGTGTTGCCTAAATCCTGACTGAAAAGTTTCATAGATGTCATCTACACCGTTAGATTCGCCGCTACATTAGAAAATGTCACACCGCTGCTATCGCTGCCATTGAATTGAATGGATAGCCAGTTAGCATGTTTCCGACTTGTTTTAAATGACTTTTCCGACCGATTTGGACCGGGAAAATGGCCTGGTTAATGAGGGGGTGTGTCAAAGCCAATACCTAGCGATGCTTTACACTGACTAAACCACTAGATTCGCCGCTACATTAGAAAATGTCACGCCGCTGCCATTGAATTGAATGGATAGCCAGTTAGCATGTTTCCGACTTGTTTTAAACAACTTTTCCGACCGATTTGGACCGGGAAAACAGCCTGGTTAATGAGGGTGCTTGTCAAAGCCAATACCTAGCGATGTTTTACACTGACTAAACCACTAGATTTGCGGCTACATAAAAAAATGTCACGCCGTTGCCATCGCTGCCATTGAATTGAATGGATAGCCAGTTAGCATGTTTCCGACTTGTTTTAAATGACTTTTCCGACCGATTTGGACCGGGAAAACGGCCTGGTTAATGAGGGGGAGTGTCAAAGCCAATACCTAGCGATGCTTTACACTGACTAAAACGCTAGATTCGCCGCTACATTAGAAACTGTCACGCCGCTGCTATCGCTGCCATTGAATTGAATGGATAGCCAGTTAGCACGTTTCCGACTTGTTTTAAACTACTTTTCCGACCGATTTGGACCGGGAAAACGGCCTGGTTAATGAGGGCGTGTCAAAGCCAATACCTAGCGATGTTTTACACTGACTAAACCGCTACATTTGCGGCTACATTAAAAATGTCACACCGCTGCTATCGCTGCCATTGAATTGAATGGATAGCCAGTTAGCATGTTTCCGACTTGTTTTAAAGAACTTTTCCGACCGATTTGGACCGGGAAAACGGCCTGGTTAATGAGGG
>JAINUG010002479.1:0-2500 GCA_029706075.1 Aldrovandia affinis
GAGGGTCTCACACACTTTACACACAGTGTCTGTGAGGTCTCACACACCAAAGTAATCACTACACACACTTTACACACAGTGTCTGTGAGGGTCTCACATACCAAAGTAATCACACAATGCTTTACACACAGTGTCTGTGAGGGTCTCACACACCAAAGCAATCACTACACACATTTTACACAGTGTCTGGTGAGGGTCTCACACACTTTACACACAGTGTCTGTGAGGGTCTCACACACCAAAAGTAAATCACTACACACACTTTACACATGTGTCTGTGAGGTCTCACACACCAAAGTAATCACTACACATACTTTACACACAGTGTCTGTGAGGGTCTCACACCAAAGTAATCACTACACATGCTTTACCACACAGTGTCTGTGAGGGCCCCACACATCAAAGCAATCACTACACACACTTTACACACAGTGTCTGTGAGGGTCTCACACACACTAAAGCAATCACTACACACACTTTGCTAATACAGTGTCTGTGAGGGTCTCACACACTAAAGCAATCACTACATTATTTTACACATTGTGTCTGTGAGGGTCTCACACACTAAAGCAATCACCACACACGCTTACACACAGTGTCTGTGAGGGTCTCACACACTAAAGCAATCACTACACACATTTTTACACATTGTGTCTGTGAGGGTCTCACACACTTTACAAACAGTGTCTGGGAGGGTCTCACACTAAAGCAATCACTACACACACTTTACACACAGTGTCTGTGAGGTCTCACACACCAAAGTAATCTACTACACACACTTTACACACAGTGTCTGTGAGGTCTCACACTAAAGCAACACTACACACACTTTACACAATGTCTGTGAGGGTCTCACACACTAAAGCAATCACTACACATGCTTTGGCACACAAGGCCTGTGAGGGTCTCCTGCAGTAAAGGCAATCAGGAGCAGCTGGATGTGTCCAGAGATCCGGTGGGATGGAGAGGGCTGTGGGGGGGGATGTAGTGATGGAGGGGGTTTGGGGGTGGTGTGGATTTAGTTTGATGGGGGGAGAGGGAAGGTAAATCTGGTAATCTCAGAGCTGACTGGCCTTTTGCAATGGGGCAGGAACTAATAAACCTCTCTGAGCAGCCCGGACCGGCGTGGGGATGGGACAGGGGCACAGGGAGAGGGGTAGGTTTGGTGCTGGGGTGGTGGGGTACACAGAGATAAATGATGGGGGGGTGGGGGATTCAAGGATTTTTTCTCACTCTGTTTTCAAGGACGTATTGTTCTTTGCTTTTGCATGTGGTCAGAGAGTGTTTCCAGTGC
The DNA here is from genome assembly GCA_029706075.1 of Aldrovandia affinis. Lineage (NCBI taxonomy): Eukaryota > Metazoa > Chordata > Actinopteri > Notacanthiformes > Halosauridae > Aldrovandia > Aldrovandia affinis. The sequence continues at coordinate 1,295 of JAINUG010002479.1, forward strand.
ATTCACAGGGATGAGGCTTCAGGCTCATCCATAGGGCATTGTCGCTAGGTATGAATTCCTTCATCTCCCAGTATTCTAAAATTATCATCGCATCATCAAATTATCATTATCATTATCTACACTTATCAAAATCAAAAGGATTTTCCAATACAGTAAGAGAAAAGAGAAAAGGAAAAGAAAAGGAAAGGCTGTTCACCTGACTGCAAAAATATATAACACAAGGTATGGTGTAAACAAAATAAAAATGATATATATATTGTGGGCATCCCAAGGGGCAGTCCGAGGAAATGGTTAAGCCTGCCCCTTTAACTCTTGGGAGCCACTAGAGCCAAGTAGCCTGTAGTCCCACACCTGGAAACAAGTGAAACAATGAAGATCAGTTGCAGCTGACATCAAATTTGGGGAGCTATATAAAGGACTGTTTTATGTCGCATGATGAGTGGGTGAATGAGTGAGTGAGTGGGAGTGAGTGAGTGAGTGAGTGAGTGAGTGAGTGAGTGAGTGAGTGAGTGAGAGAGAATTGTTGTTGGATTGAACTTGAATTGCTTTTGAGGACCCCATTTTGTGTATCGACATTGATTACAGGATTACAGAAGAACTGCATTGATTTCGACCTTGGATTACAGACTAAAACAAAGATAAGGATTGTGACTGTATGTGTTTGTTTTTCAATTACTACACCCTTTAAGTGTGTTTTGGTCAAGATTCATTTAATAAAATCATCGTTTTGTTTCTTTTGGAGTGTCATCCCCGTCCCATAGACCCGGCACCTCCGACACTGCTCATATCCCCACCCTCTCCGCGCTCTCCGGTGTCGATTACCCTTAGCAGCTGATTGATTTTATTGCCATGGTGAGTTTTGTGGAGACAGCCCCGTGCCGGGATTGGGTGCGTGGAGACAGGGGAAGGCCTGACCCCCAGGTAGTGATGGTCATTAGAGAGGGAGTGGGCGGGGCTGAATTGTGTTAGTGAAAGTATTTCAATAGGCTGCATCATCTGTTGTGATGAGAGGGAGCTGTCGTCAGGAAAGGGCCTTCAGGAGGAGGGGGCTGCAGTTCCTGGCTTCATGCTGGAAGTCCATTGCCTCTCTACAGAGGAATCCTGTTCTCAACTGCAGCTAATATCATTGGCCCAACTTCAGCGGCGTCCTGTCCTAAAACTCTCCACCCTGGCCACCCTCCCCACACGAAAAAAAAATCTGGGAAG
>JAINUG010002479.1:7500-10624 GCA_029706075.1 Aldrovandia affinis
TTCCTCCAACGAGGCGCCCCACAGCAACGACTCATCCAGGAAGTCACAAAAAACCCAGGACAACATTTAAAGACTGCAGGGGCCTCTCTAGCCTCAGCTAAGGTCAGCATTGTAATTATTATTAAGAAGACTGGGCAAAATGGAATTCATGGGAGAAGCAAACCACTGCTGTGTAGAAACATGAGTGCTCGTCTCACATTTGCAAATAAAAACACATTGATGACCTTTTGGAAGAATGTTCTATGGACAGAGTCCATTATGTCTGGCAATAAACAAACACAGTATTTAACAATAAGATCATCATACCCAACAGTCAAACATGGTGGTGGTAGTGTGATGGTGTGGGGATGTGCTGCCTCAGGGCCTGGAAGACTTGCCACAATTGAAGGAACCATGAATTCTGCTCTCTACCAGAAAATTCTGAAGAGTCATCAGTCCGTGATCTGAAGCTGAAGCATAATTGGGTTATGCAACAGGACAATGATCAAAACACAGAGCAAGTCCACCTCAGAATGGCTCAAAAGCTAATTAAGGAGTTTGGGAAGTACAGCTGTCAAAATCCTGACTTGACTAAATGATCAGAATGATCCTCAGTATAAGGAAGCATTTGGTGCAGATTGTTTGGCACCTTAAAGATGACTCAACCAGTTATTAAGTTCAGAGCAATTACTTTTTCCCTTGGGTGATATGGTGTTGGATAACTTTTTTCCTTTAATAAATGAAATGATCATTTAAAAATATGTGTTTATTTCGGGTTCTCCTTGTCTTATATTACATTTGTATGAAGATCTGAAGCCATTCAGTGTGACAAATATGCAAAAATAGAGAAATCAGGAAGGGGGCAAATAATTTTTTCACAGCCTGTATATATACAGTATATACAGTATATATATATATATACAGTGGGGTCAAAGATCTACTCCCAAGATCTATTTGTTTTCATCATTCAGGAGAAGAATTTTGACCTCCTAACTACTTCACTCGCTCTGCTAATATAATTACAAACAGCTGCAAAAACCTTTTGCAAATAGAGTGTCCTTTTTCAAGATTCAAGCACCTGCAGTAAACGAGGAACACATAGAGGACCATATTAATTACGTCCAATATCAGTATTAATTGTTACAAGACCAAAACAACTCACACTGTGTATTAGGAGTGTCCATGTATTAAAACTTAAATGAAAAATAAGGTGTCACAACATTTTGAGGGAAATGGAAAAGTAATGGTGTGCAAACAAAATATTTATAGATATTTCAATTTCATACCATCCCTTTCTACCAACATGTTTTTATTTGTATCAGTGTTTTATGACATTTACTTGAATAACAAATACCACATGGTAAAATGTTGTACTATTTTTCGATGAATGATAAAGCTCAAATAGTCTTGGTAGTGGCCTTTTGGACACTGTATATATATATATATATATATATATATATATTGTAGTGTCCCTTGGGGTGAGAGTGACACTCAAGGACCTTTCAGAGGGCATATGCAGTTGAATAATCTGCAGGGGCAGTATTCAAAACAAAGCGATGATTTTATTAAATGAATCTTTGACCAAGCATAAAGGTGTGGTAATTGAAAAACAAACACATACAGTCCACAATCCTTATCTTTGTTTTAGTCTGTAATCAAGAGTCGAAATCAATGCAGTTCTTCATAATCCACCTGCCCTCCCAATGTCGATACTAAAATGGGGTCCTCAAAAGCAATTCCAAGTTTAATCCAACAACAATTCTCTCTCCACTCACACTCACTCACTCACTCACTCACTTTCACTCACTCACTCACTCACTCACTCACTCATTCACCCACTCATCAATGCGACATAAAACAGTCCTTTATATAGCTCCCCAATTTGATGTCAGCTGCCAGCAGTCTTCATTATTTCACTTGTTTCAGGTGTGATTTTGAGCTACTTGGCTCTAGTGGCTCCCAAAGGAGTTAAAGGGCAGCAACCATTTCCTCGGTTTAACACTTAGGATGCACAATATGATATATCATTTTATTTGTTTACCACCATACCTTGTGTTATATATTTTTGCAGTCAGGTGAACAGCCTTTCCTTTTCTTTTCACTATAACACTCGCCTGTATTGGAAAATCCTTTTGATTTTGATAAGTGTAGATAATGATAATGATAATTTGATGATGCCATTGAGATGTTTTTAGAATACTGGGGAGATGAAGGAATTCATACAGCCGTCAATGCCTGTGGATGAGCCTGAAGCCTCATCCCTGAGATTGCACTGGGGGGGAAACACTCTCTGATGACCACATGCAAAAGCGAAGAACAATACGTCGCGCCCAGAAAACAGAGTGAGGAAAAATCATGAATCCCCACTCCCCATCATTTATCTCTGCTGTGGCCACCCACCCCCAGCACCAAACCTACCCCTCTCCCTGTGCCCCCTGTCCCATCCCCCCGCCGGTCCCGGAGAGCGCTGCTCAGAGAGGTTTAATGGTTCACTGCCCCACGCAGGCCAGAATAAGCTCTGAGATTACCAGGTACCGCAGCACCCTCTCCCCCATCAAACTAAATCCACACACCCCAAACCCCCTCCATCCACTGCTCCCCCTGGCCTCCCCACCGGATCTCTGGACACTCCAGCTGCTCCTGATTGCCTTTACTGCAGGGGCCCTCACGAAGCTGTGTGTGTAAAGTGTGTGTAGTGATTGCTTTAGTGTGTGAGACCCTCACAGACACTTTTGTAAGTGTGTGTAGTGATTGCTTTAGTGTGTGAGACCCTCACAGACACTGTGTAAGTGTGTGTAGTGATTGCTTTAGTGTAGAGAGACCCTCACAGACACTGTGTATTAATAAAAGTCAATGTATAGTGATTGCTTTAGTGTGTGAGACCCTCACAGGTACATTGTGTGTGTAAAGTGGTTCTCTGTGGCTCAGTTGGTAGAGCACCCAGCATTTAAGCAGCTTAGGTTGTGGGTTCAATCACTGGGGCCACATATACTGAAAATGTAACAATTTCCACTGCTGTAGTAGCTTTGGATAGCGTCTGCTAAATAAGCGTATATTAAGTGTGTGTAGTGATTGCTTTAGTGTGTGAGACCCTCACAGACACTGTGTAAGTGTGTGTAGTGATTGCTTTAGTGTGTGAGACCCT